>PYWC01000034.1:1033806-1111763 GCA_003182015.1 Tuber magnatum
CATACCGTTAGCATCCAGGATCGGGTAGGGGCAAGGAGGTCCCGGTCCCAGGACTTGTGGACAAGGAGCCTTGTTGCGTTATTGAAGCTGTTCTGTACAGTCAATGGTATGGTGGAGCCAGGACGAGGTCCCCTTGTGCTGTGTCCAGTACCTGGTTTCAGGGGAAGACTATGGAGTAGAGGAGAACTCATGGGAGCCATATCAGATGCGGGGAGAGACCGCCTTGCAGGCCATTCTGGATTTGCACCCGAGATATCCGTCCCAGCCCAAACAATAAAGGGTCTTGGGAAAATCGAGTCAGGGAAAGAAGAGACAACAGTAATAGTTCGAAACGGACCACAGAGAAGAGGGGAGCGATGTAACAACCCCCCATATGTGAGCTATGGCAGTCGGAACCTACACCTATCCAGCTAGCCAGTAGGGGCACTGGTGGGAACCAGCAGACAAGTAAGTTCTTGACCTATAGAGACTCAATAGCCCGGGCTTCGAGATGAACAGAATTAGCTGACCAGGGACTTAGGTACCTGGATACACCCCGGAATGGTGTCAGCGTACGTAGGGACCTCAGAAGGGGCAGTTACTCCGCTACACTGGGTAACTGGAGGAATGTCAGAAGTGTCTATCTCGGGCGACAGAATAGTCAATGTAACAGGGAAAAGCCATCTGGCCCACCAGACAAGGTTACCCTACGCTCAGGATCAGGTTACCCTGCTATAAGGCTTGGGTCACCCTGTCTAAGGTCCTGAGTTACCCTACGTTTGAATACGAAGTCCATTGTGGAGGTGAGGAAAAATCAGTGGAATGTTCGTCACACGAAGCCATGCATAATACTGGAATCTGTGGTTCTGGAACATGCTATTGGGCAAGCTACGCTGCTTGGAAAAAGCTGTAAATTGGAGACATTATTCCTATCAGACCGCCGTAGCCCCGCCTTGGGACCCGGACGTCATGGGACAACAGGTGTGTAGTTGAGCACAGTCCAGCAAAGTGGACTATTTGGAGACCTGCAGGCAAACCCGTATGCATCGCTGTGGTCCAGTCAACCGTAGAATGTTGACGGGGTATGCGTGGTGGCATAGGGTGGAAGGTGGAGTACCTGCTCCAAGTTGTTAGTGGTAAAATGGGCCAAAACTGTCGCAGTTGACAGTTGTTAACCATGATGGTCCCAAAGGTGGTCATGCGTGGTACCAGGGCGACGGTGAGGGTTCTACCCCAACCAATCTCGAAAGTGTCCCCAATGCTGTAGGCGGCGAAAGGGAAGTGCAGGAACACTGTGAGTATGATTCCTACAACAGGTAAGGTGGATCCGAGGTGGTGGTCATGGGTAGCGCCCATTGGATCACTCCTGGACTACCGCATCCTGTGGAAGGCACCGGAAGCCCGGGAATCGTAAATAGTAGATAGATTAACTGCTCATGGTAGCTTCTAGGGCCACAAAGAGATCGATGCATATGGGAAGGATGTCATAGAGAGTCTAGTTCACCCACTGTCTTGACTGTTAGCCACTCGCAAGATGCCGATATGAAGAAGGTTGCAGCAGGGCGGACAAAATCGCAATCCGCATGCGACAGGATATCTGCACAAGGTGAATTCTCACTACAGTGTGTCAATGCATGCATGCCTGAAGGGTGTGCCAGGAGACATTTCATACCACCTTTAGTGGACAAGTGTGTGCTCGAATAGTTGGAGTAAACTGATGTGAGTTCCTGGCATAAGATCAAACTACCCAAAAGTCTATATGAGAACGCTTCTACTTCGACATTCAATCATCTCAATAGTTTAATTGAGTGAAGCCTCAGGCTGAACGATATTACATTTTGCGGTTTACTTTGCTCTTACACCTGCAGAAGCTTTTGGCAATAAGTTTGAAGTTGTTCGGTGCGGTTGTGACATTGGGATCCATCTTCGTAGGGGTGCCCCCGTTACAATACCACACGAAACAATACAAGTGTCAAGTGATACTCTGAAACCAAACCTGAACCAGAACCTAGTACTCATCCCTGTTATATTCCCCAAAGAAAGCAACAATTTCACCAAACCAAACAACATAACGAAATGCTAATAGTCAGTAAATCTGCCCTTGTTCTTAAAGCCGCTATAGGACCCATCCTCCTCGTCATCGCTATCCTGCAACATTCTCATGTTGTCCCGCAACATCTATCCTGTGCTTTCTAGCCACTTCTTCACACACTGCTGACAGTGCGCCTTGAGCACCAAGTATCCTGATTCATGGTGGTTGGGTAAATGGATCCAGTCTTTGACTATTTGATTCTCCCACTTCTCTCTTTCAATGTGCATCCACTCACATTCTGCACTGTAGCCAACGTAGAATATCTTCCACTGCGCACTTAGTGGAATGGTTCCCCAGTATGCAAGTGGTCTCACAACATGGTGTCATGCTTGTTATTGACTTCCGCGGAGATTGATATTGTTAGTTTTCTTTGTACGCAGGTAGAGTGTTTTGTAAGGGGTTATTCCGTTGCAGGCACGGTATTGAGTCTCGCTCCAGTATCTGTGCGATGCTATGTAGTATTTATATTTCTCCCTTCCCCTCGCATTGGTTTTTGAGGCCATGTGTAGGTGGTATTTAATTTCGGTTTCTTCTATCTTATCAGACATATCTCTTTTTTCTATGCTCCGGTCCCAAGCAGTATGGAATTGAAGTACATCAGACCGCATTTCTACCCATATCCATCCAGTTGACACGGTCGTTACTTCAAGGCATTTGTTGCAAATATCCTTGAATAATCAATTCGTAAGACATCTTTTAGAACTAATATCAACATTTACCAACAGTTCCATTAGCTGCTGACACAGTCTCCCAGACACTTCTTTATAGTTTGACCTCAAAAGGCTATTGGGTTGTATGTATTTCTTCCCCTATTGTTCCTAGTACTTAGGTTCAGCCAGCCGTATCACCTATGCAGTTTTGTCTTGCACTACCCAATTTCCATCTTCACTGCTGTCGAAACCAGTTTTAGTGTGGGCTTACCAGAACCTGTCATGTATCTCTTTATTCGTATGAAGGCAGATGTGTTAGATTTCTGCCAGTGTTGGACTCCACACCACTGTTACATGATTTATTGTAGGAGGCAGCTCATGCTCTGGTTTATTGTTTACCCACTACTGGTTTACCAATTCCATTGTGTTTTCCAATCCTTCCTGCCGTTCTCAACTGTTTTCTATTTCTGAGTATCAAACCCATATCACTTGGGACTGGTTGTGATCATACTACCTTCTAAGGTCCTGTATAGTGTCTACTTCCCCTTCCGGTTTTTTGGTAACCACAAGCATGGCTGGCTTTGTCTGGCTTCTTCCGGAAAAAGTGGTATCACCCTTACTGAGGTTCCTCTTCACTGTGGATGCGTGGAAGCTCACTTCGTGGTTCTGGTACATCCTTCCATGCATTTCCAGCGTGCAATTTTCCGTATCGTCATCATATCCCACAATCTTGAACAGTCCTCACCAGTTGGTTGACAATTCCTGGCTTCGTTCAGACTCAGCTGCAGACAGGTTGCCATAAACCAATAGCTCATTACCTGTCCCAATTAGTTTACGGTGTCTGCGTCGTTTTGCTGCACTTCTCATACTTCTATAATACGATAATTTAATTGCATTAAGTGTAGTATTGTGGATTGCGGGGTGCATGTTCAATAATACAGAGGCTGATGGTACTATGAAGTTCTTGAGCTTCGCCAGAGCAACCGCCGCCGATAAATTCTCCTGAAAGCTGCTTTCTATGGTGACATACCCAGAGTTTCTGACCATCCGGCATTCAGGTATGCCCCGGTCTCCGGTATGGCATGCAATCAATTCTTCTCTCCTGCATTGACCAGGTTTAGACAAGCTACCTTGAACTCAGAAATTTTCCTGCGACTTGGCTCTCAGTTTCATAGTGTCCTAGTGCCGCCTTGATCTGTTCAATTTTCCACCCTCAACACTACTGTCTTCGCCCATGTGACTCACACCATCGGTCAACATCACTTACCGCTGTTGTTGGACAACTGTGGGGTTTAAATATCCACATGTATAGCAGTTGCCAAGTTGTTACCACTGTAACTTCCATGTTCATCCCCATAAGCCAAGTGAAGCGCCAAAATCTGTCTATAGCCACTAGGATTGCACCATATCGGCCAGAATTGTGGAAGGGTGCGGCAGAGTCAATGGCTATCGATTCAAAAATCGAGGATGGTAGAACAATTGTCGGGGCATTTTTCTTCCTGTAACTTTCTGCATTCTTTCTTGGCATGGCAGGTATAGCATTAGGCCACATAGGGTCTAAAGTGTGTCCACATTTTTGGCCACAATGGGTATTTGGTCGTGTAACATAAGTTCTATTCCACAGTGTGATAGCTCTTGTTGTGGATTTTGGCTATGACATACTCACTTATTGTAGTATTCGCGAATGCAGGACCTTTCAGAATGTACTGGCATTGTCCTCTTTACCATGTTTTAGCGAATGGCGTTCCATTTGCGACTATGTAAGACGACGAGTGGCCTTCACAATCCATATTTTCATTAACCTTTTTCCATACCACTTACTTGAGTTATGTTGATACTGGATATTCTCACAATGTTTCAATCATTTCATTAAGTGTTTGTCCAGTATCCCGTTCGTCTGCTATCTCACTTCCCCTGCTTGTTTTAGGCAGACCATCTTCTTCATCCTTTCCAAAAACCTCGTACAGTCCATGGCAGTATTGATCAATTGTTGCGCATCACTCAACCTATTCTCTCTTTGGTATAGCTGTTCAGGCGCTTTGTTCTTTTAATCAGAGCTGGGCCATTCTGCATTTGAAACTCCATGGCTTCATAGTGCAGTATTGTAGGAATTGTGAGTGACCCCGGTATTAGTTGCAGGAGTTGGACAGCCCTTACGTTGCACAACCCTGTCTTGTGCCGCTTGTTTACCGCCATTCACAGTCATTTATCGCGAAAGATCCCACCAGGCATCGGTCAGGTATTGTGCTTGGGGGAGTCAGTTCCTCCCTAGGAGGTTGAGGGGTTTCCTTCTGTCGACTCCGGTCGTCATTATTCGTAAACCTAATCTCGGTTCGGGGATATGGGCAATGGTCCACATAATAATATGAATAGAGGAGCTTGCTATTTTAGACTTGTTTGGGCAGCCTACTCCACAATGTGCACCTGATACCGCAATCCCTTTCCACCATAGTTGAGGAGGGACTCTCGGATAGCCTGGCAATGTCATCCGGATATTCAACATATGACGATGGAGTGGAGGTAGGGGTAAGGTCTCACCTGTGCTCCATTCGGTTTGATTCTTGTTCTCAGACCGCATTGTCCAAGAAGTCATCAGCTTCCTTTGTATAATCCTACACATAGAGGGGGTTCAAGGCTCGGTTTCCTGTGTATATCTGGGAAATGGTGTTGGCTAAACAGTTTGTGGTTCCTGGTGTGTCGAGAATTGTTTTATCAAATTTGCCCCAGGCACTAAGCCATCTAACTAGCTTTCTGCTCAGGTTCTTTCCGGTTGGCAGTTGTGTTATGGGCTGGTGGTCCATCACTATCCTGAATGCATTTCCCCTTAGTACATGCTAGAACCAGTTTAGTGCCCCCACTATGGCTAGAGCCTCTTTATTGGTGGTTCCCTAATTTGTCATTATGTTGGCAAACTTCGCGCCATGCAAAGCGGGTGGTCGAGCCGCCATCTATATGAGTTCCAGTTCTACATATTCTCCTATTCCTAAATCGGAGTCCCCTGTTACTAACCAGTTTGCTTCCTTGCTACCAATATCCATTGGCAGTATGACTTGATGGTCACCAATCCGTTTCTCAACTATTTCAAGTACAGTTTGATGTGTGGATCTCTGTATGAACTATGCATTTGCTGTTAAGTCCATGAAGGGTGGCATTAGGGTAACATGAGTTGGGAGAAACTGGGCCTCCTAATCCACTATTCCTAGGAAGCATCACAACTCCTTCTTGTTCTGAGATGTCCTCCAACATGCAATGGACGATCTCTTCTGGTGGGAACCATGAATGCCACCATTTTCCACTCTGTGTCCTAGCACTTGCAGGTTATGTATAAACAGTACCGACCTCTTCTTGCTTGCAGAGAATTTTGCTTCACTGGGCCGGTAACATACTCGGCCTACATGCCTTTTGCATTCTTCCGACGTGTCTGAGAATATGGGAATACCATCCTTATGCGTCCAAACCAGATGTTGTAGGAATTCGCTCAGGAGGTCTTCCATTATCTACAAAAAGTTTGCTGCTGAGTTTATATCTCCTTGTAGCCTTACTTTGCCGAAGAACCCACCAAACGGAGTCTTGAACCAGTTGAATATAACCATGTCCTGGTGTACCTGTGTTTGGAATTATGTGTCGCTTAAGTCAATCCTACTTCTAAATCTTGCTCTTTTACTGACGTTCCAGATCCGCTATTAGTTGGGGATGGATGGACTATCTATGCTTGTGTTGTCATTTCAAAGTTTCAAATCCCACAGGAGGCAAATTCAGTTATCTCAGTTTGGTTTCACAAACATAGGTGCCGCCCCAGGCACTTTCTGTCATAGAAGCACTTCGGCTCGCAACCTCCCATTTACCCAATTCATGAGCTTCTCCTGGTATGCTTGCTGGACAGTGGATGTTGGTTGGTTTTTTAGGGTGGTTGGATCCTTTCGCCGAATGTGCTCGGTATTCTTAAGCATAGGGGTAGCATGGCAGGAATCTTGTATGGGAATACATTCTTGTATTCTTACAACAGTGTTGCTGATACGACATCCAAGACCACAGCTCAGAATTCCATACTTAGTTCTTTGTATAGTACACGCTGTTTGTTATCTGGAAACTGCACAGCTGTGTCCCCCTATCTGATCAGTGTATTAGGTTTTTTTAGGCATGGTATTGCAATTAGCGCATCGCATTTCACGAGGTTTTGTACCATCATCGACCGGTTTGTCCCTGTCTTTTTTCTGCTTCCCATGTTCCACTCATATGTCTTGTAGCTGAATGAGGGGGAGCCCTTCATAGCCATGTTTCCTCCTGTCAGTGGGGGCTGGGGGTCCTTTGGTATACCATGGGTAAAGACAAACACAGTACCAATTATGTTACAACTGATTGTCCTAGTATCAAAGTGTACTTTTGCCGGATCGCCCTCTATGTGGATCGTTCCTTCCACTACCTCCCAGGGCTTTATCATCAGCATCAGTTGTGTCCACAGGATTTCTATTTCCACTGTAGTCCTTTCAATTTTATCATATTTGGTTGCTGTCATGGGAGATCTGATCGGAACTCATTTTACCGCCCTTCTCTTTCCTTTCTTGATATAGTGGTTCTTCCCATTGTGATACTTTTTCCCCCCTTCGAAATGTGTCCCTTCATCACATCTTTTCCGTTTTCTTATCTTTCTTATCCTTGGATCCTTGGCTGCGTTGTTCTTTTTTCCTTGCATTATCATGTGAGGAAGATGCTTTACTACTCTACTACTCGACTGTGTGTTTTCAGTATATTCCTGTCTTTCAAAGGTTGGGACCTTACATTCTGCTCCGTTAATGATTTTCTTGAAGGAATCTCCTTGTTCATCCTAGAGCTCTACCCCCTGCCATAGTCTGCGGTATATTGCTTTCTACAACCTGCACCCAGTATATTCAGTGATAATATTCCTCGGGACAACGGTTCATGGCACATTACGAGATCCATTGCTACGAAGGTATTTCAATTTAGTTTTTCTTTCTGTACTTGTTAGATGTCTTTCGACAACTTCTATAGTTTTTCCTAATATCGTGATGAATGAAATCCGTCTCTCAGATACCTTATTAGACTTGTTCCTTGTATCTTGCCTCTATTCTCATGGTAGTTCATGGCCTGGTCATATGCTGCTTCTGCCTTTCCTGTACTGAAGCTCCTGAAGCATGCTCTATTAACTTCTTTACTCATGGCCATGTTGTGCAAAGCGAGATACCGGGAAGTGGTTATCATCCATCGGTCAAATGCCTCAGGTTTTAGCTCCTCCTTTTGGACTGACAATGTGAGGAGAAGTAGAAGTTTAACTTCAGGCACTGTTCGCCAGCCCTCCGGGCAGGGCAGTGTGGCAAGCTCTTCTCCCGGCATACTGTATTACAATTCTTCATTGTGGGAGCTGTTGCCTGATAAGTTGTCTCAAGAGTCATTTGGTGGTTCATCTGGAGACCCGGATGGTACAGTTTATGCTGATTCTTTCTTGCCGCTGGCTCTTTCCTTCGGAGTGTAGAATGGGTGACTTTCTTGCTTAGGTGGTTGTGCCGATGCCTTTTCCTTTCCTGGAGTGTGAGGGGAAAAGCCCAAGGAGGCTTGCTACTGTATTTGCTAACTCGTAGGTTGATTCGCTAAATGGCCACTTGGTCCACTCTTGTGCTATATGCTATTCTGCTTCGTCCATTGTAAAGTTGCACCTTGGTCCTTCTTGTTTTCTGGGTTTCTTTTTCTGGCTAAGGTCTTTTCACAGGATCTACTTCGTACCTCAAGTCTCTAATGACTCAATAGTGTCGTGTTGGTAGAGCCAAACCTTCCCAGGTTCTGCCACTCCCACCCCTGGCTTTAAACTGCAGGCCTTATAGCTTGGTGCGGCCTGGTCGAGACCTGTTTCTAACCCCTTGCTGAGGTGAAAAAGATGTAATATGTACGAACCGGGTCCTAGTCACGTAGCAGTACGATAGTAGCAGGTAGTTCCCTAGTCAACAGGAATAGGGGCCTGCTTACTAAACGAGTCTTTGTGGCAGTGTAATAGGGAATCAAAGAAGTAACCATTCCGCCAAGCATATTTAGAATACCATCAGTTGAAGTCTGGTGTTTCTATCTTGGAAATCAGGGGTCTTTAAATACAGCTTTTTGCTTATCTGCAGTATAAGCGATATTGCAAAACATAGACTGTATCAACTGATGGCACATAAAACAATACAAGTATCAAAAATACTATAAAACAAAAGCTGAAACATTACATATATCAACTTATAGCATATGAAACAATACAAGCATCAAGCAATACTGTGAAACCAAATATGAAACATAAGCTAGGAGCTTTCCCGGCTACAAAGTTTGTACGGTGGCAAAATAGGAAATATTGGTAGTAGTACATAGCCCATGAATACTCAGATATGGAATAGATATATCAAGGTACCTCAAATCCTTTTGCAAATATCATCAGTCCCGGCGGAGGGATCTTATAAATATATTGCTTGTATGATACAACATTTACACTTCTATTGATCTTGAGCATAAGTGAGTCTTTCTACCATTCACTTCATCATGTATCGGGACTTAGGCAGACCTCGCTTGTTTCTAGAGTTGGCTACGCACAAACATAGAGCCTTCTTCTATCAACACTACTGCAGCTTGCCTTTCATGGGCAACATATGGCAGCTGCAACTCCTGCTGTGGGCCTATTTGCCAACTATTGTGATACCAGTTTGATTTAATAGCTGCCAACCAACTTGTTAGACTGTTTTTGTGCTAGTGAGGTTCTGGTTGGTGAACATAATTTCTTGGGGGAATAGACTTTAAAACAATTTCCCCTGCAAAATAATAACACTAAAAGATTTAGGGGATAGTATATAATATTGGTAAATGTCCGGAAGATAGAGGGTGCAGAATACATCAGGTGAAAGAAATCAGAATTTGGAATCCTGATTGTCCACCCAGTCTGCAGTATTGCAGGGGATATCAGGAAATGACATATCATCAGTGTAGGTAGCTTGGTCGAATAAATCAAATCTTTTTGTCCATAATATGCAATCTATCTTGGATCAGATTTGACATATTCCCACCTACTATATAGGTTTCTAGTGTATATAGCAAAAGAACATAAGTGAACAATTGGTTACACAAACTGCATGTAACAATATCAACAAAGCCATTCTTGTACTATTTGGCATTCTTTTAACTAATTTTCTGTTAGACCTGGCTAACCACCATACCTGATATTATGCAACCTGATGCTCTCCTTTGTTTAATCATCCTTGACAGGTATTGGTACATAAGGCATAAGGGACGGGAATTGGATACAAGGTCCAAACAATATACAGCACGGCACTAAATGGAAGAAACCTGAGAGATTCATTGCCTGAACTCTCCATTCCAACAGATGCGCCTTATACCGGTCTATACTTTCCATATCCTGCCATTTCAAATAGTGTGGCCAGAGCCAGGACATATCCGACATCTACCCGCCTCCGGGTGATGAGCCACGACCAGTCAAGGTAGTAGTCACGTGAGGTATGTACCATCACAAGTATGGTTTGTATACTAGATGTATTGCTATCATCAGCCCTCATATCTAGAGTACACCAGGACCAGCCGAAGAGACCTCAATCTTAACCAGATCGGCGACATCAGTTTCGTTACATTCCAACAACCTCCCCGCCACCTGTACAACCACTATCCGTCGCTTACCGCTCCCGCTAGCATCCTCGCCGCCTTGCCCTTTGGGAGACCCCCGGTAGACCCTAGATGGAGAGAACCAGACCACCCTCCAAGAGCTTGGCCAACTTGTCTCCACCCCCATCGCACCCCTGTCCGCCCGCACTACGGCAGTTGTGTGATGGTCTCCGGCAGATATCGGAATGGGCGTGTACCCTACATGATACTGGACGACAGTGGGAACCGGAATCACAGCTCCTTCTTCGCCCGAGAACGCTGGGGGTTCCTACATCCCGCATTGACCATATTGAGGCCCCACGCCCAAACACTACCATCCTGGTTAATTGCGAAAGGTTGATATAAGGGGGCAGCGACGTACCTGACCTGGTACCGAAGGAGGGACACCTGGCGAGGATCAGCTCGATAAGGTGATGTCTCCCGTGAGCATGTCTCCCAAGCTGGAATTGCTGACCATTGCCCCACGGATACACATCTCCTTCCTTTGTAGGGCCAAGGATGTGATCAGTACGAATACTAACCTGAGCAATGTTCATGGGTATAGGTATTAGGACTGGGGCACGCTGGACACTGGGCCCCTCATTGAATCCAAAAGTGGAGCCGGCGCACCAAACAATAAATCAACCGTACTGTAACCCGAAGGAAGAAATCACACCCATTCCCACGACCTAAAAATTTCAAAAAGCTCCACTTCATCGACCTCCAGCTCGTTGTCATGCTTGTTGCGGAACTCGTCGTTGTGCTCGTACTCTTACTCGCCGTCGTGCTCGTCGTCGTGCGCAGCGCATGCAGCCTATAAGAATGACTTTCACTCCTCCGGCGATGCAGGTAATCGTACGTTTTGAGTCTGGCTTGCAACAGGAGAAATCGACACGCGGTATTACAACGCGGGCCGGAGGCGGGGAGAATGGGCAATCCAACTGGAGACTCAATGTAGCGGGGTAGGGAAGTCAGTTTCTTAAAAGCACATTGGAGCCGGAAGGGGTCGCCTCCGGGACAACGACCTAGTACAGAAGCGAAGTTGGTTTAAAAGCTAGAATAAGAAAATGTAATAAGGAGTAGAAGAGGCATACCCCTTAACCCCCTAGCCAAAGCCTCGCAGCCGACCCTCCTGTTAACCTCAAGCACAAGTTTTGCATCCTGGCTGGCCTGCATGGTATGCAAATAAACCACTTCCCGTTCCTCATGCGTGAGTGAGTTGTTGGGACTATTGTGAAGCCTGCGAACTAACCTCAATGTCAACGACAACTCCCGCACAATGTCGAACAGATTCCGTTCGAGCCCTTCCAGGTGGGCGCCCGCACGGCGCTTAGCCAACGCCTTCCCACTACTTGACTAACTTGACTACTCGCTTCATCTGCTTCGTGGCGGCACAAACAGCGTCGCAGGATCATGGGTGGGTGATGCTGCAGTTGAGTGGATGGACGAAGTCTTAATGGATGGGGGTATGGAGTGGGAGACGGCAAGGCGTAGGGAGCTACTGTAAAGATGGGGAAGCTGGAGAAGGGGCTACCGGACACGCGAAGAGGGGGGAGAGCAGAGAGTTCGCTCCAGACCCAAGGACGTTCCCCGTTGGTTGAGAAAGGATGGATGAGGAAGGATGGATGAGGAAGGAAGGGAAAGAGAGTAGCAAAAGCAACCAGTACGGTAGACTAGCAATGGTACGACATCCGCAGGATAGGATCACGACCGCACCCTGCACCCTAAGTACTGGCCGTCCTCTGGGGGGGAAGGCGAGGGATGGGCGTCACGTGATTCCCCCGAGAGCTGATGTCTTGGCACGGCGCTTTATTGCTCACCTTGTTTGCCTCCTTGTCAACCTTCAAACTCGCTCTTCCTTCCCTCCCAACATCACCCCCGTCCTTCTTCTCCCTTTCCCTATCCTTCCCATCTCTCTTTCGGTACTCGAGTACACAGTGTTGAACTACATCTTTACCCATCTAGAGCCTCCCCCCTCCAGACCATCGTCATCGCTCTGTCTGCAAGCATTTCCTCTTTGCTTTTTTCCTCTCGTTAAACTTTTCACTCCTACCACCGTAACAAAAACCCTTGAAATCTGCTATCAGGTTATCAGTGGAAATCCGCCTGTTAGCCCACGATAGAGCCCCGCCCGACGGTCAATAGAGCTGCAAACACTGGCCAACGAGGCCCAACCCGTCGAGTGGGCCGACCCTATACCACGTCCTGAAAACGGCAATCTTTCTCAGGAGCTTCCAACTCTGGATCAGGAGATTACAGGACTGTCAGAGATAGTGGATTTCGGGAGCTCTCACAGTGCTCTAGATTACGATTATTGACGGTATGATTAAAGGGCTCGCTTGCTTTGGTACGGTACTAATGCTTTGGATAACTAGTCCCAGCAAAAGCCCACCACATCCTGTCTTGTCCCCGGGAGAGTGGGTTCAGGGCCATGGCTGACAAGCTCGACGACCCACACCATCTGGTGGCTCTGATGAGCTCCGTATTCTGGAAAAAGACGGACGGTTCTCCTCGCAACTTGGACCCTTCACTTCACAAGCCCAAATTCGGCATTGTTGATAACCATGACACAAATGTTCGCACCTTTCCCGTCCTGGATGCTCTTGCACATATATCTGTTTCCCGAGGGACGTCCCAGGTCGTCGCTATCGGTCTACAATTGAACCCCCGGACAAAACAAATTCGCCTAACAGTCGCTGAGAACATGGACGTTTTGGATGGCCTAGTTTGCCACCTCCGCAATGTATGGGGAAAGTTGCAAGCCCTCTCAAATGAGTATGCGGAGCAGAGGACTGGGGGATTCGAGAGGTACCAGCCGGGGTCACCACCAATGCCTGTAAAGGTGGGCCTCACTTTGAAGAAGGAGATATTTCGTGACATATATCAGTACTCCTTGAGCAAGCAGATGAAGCGCATAAACAAGTGGTTGAACCCCCTTAACCGGTTCGTGTTGGAGTTGGTTGGTGACCGTTTGCTTGCCGATCTGGATGCGGTTGAACTGAGCCTGTACAACTTTGTGCGCGGGTTGTCGTTTGTAGCTCTCGCGCTTCGCGAAAATCCCGGAACCCCACTCACGTCTGAGGACTGGGAAGATCTATATGATAGCACTACGGTGGCCGACCAGGATGCGAAACTTGTGCTTGCGGATAAAACGCCGCTCGGCTGCGAGGCCTTGGCCCGGAAGTTACACGGTATCCCCTCTCTGCGCCCCATTACATTTTCTGTTCTAGCCTTTAACCCAACCTCGCTTCTGTACTAGGTAATCGTACCGGAGACCCCTTCCAGCTTCGACGTGCGCTCGAAAAACTCACCTCCCTATCCCGCCACATTGACACCCTATTTGGATTTGCCCATTCTCCCCGCCTCCGGCCCGCCTTGCAATACGACGTGTTAATTTCTGCTGTCACAAAGCAGACTCGTACCGTAAGACTACCGGCATCACTGGAGGAGTCGAGGTCCTACCTGAAGGCTGCATGTGGTGAGCACGACGACGACGAGCTGGAGGCCAAAGCAGCGAATTTTTTAAAAAGGTTTGGGTCGAGGGAATGGGTGTGCCCAGTCCACTGAGAATGTGGACTTATTCAGTACCTCCAAACTAAACAGGGGAATGACTGGGACGACGCCGCCCCGTTTAGCTACATTGGGGTCTCTAAGCTCAGCTGCAATGCCTGCCGCATCTGGATAGAAGTCTTCAACCAACAGGACAACGGACCCAAGTTTTATACTAGAGGCTCGCATGGAAAATGGTACTGGCCATGGGGGGCGCCCAGGGCGGAGGGGTCCTTGGAGGAGAAGATGGCAGGAAAGGTTTTGGATGGATACCGCGCGTACCTGGTGGCCGAGATGAAGAAGCGTGAAAGAGCAGGTTCGGATAGCACCACTGCGTCCTCATCCGGGGAACGAAACGTTCCGGACCCTGATGACTCGGAACGTATTATGGCCAAGCATACCGCGGAGGAGCAAACGATTGCAAGTACGCGGAAGGGGTTTCTTAATGCTGTGTACACCGGTTCCTGAGAACCGCGAGGTGTTATCGAGGGGGTGGAATGGTGAAATGTGTTTGGGCCGAGAGATGTTCGAGAGATGGGATAAAATGCGTGGATAACAAAGGAGACGGAGGTTTATTTTGTTTGGCCTGTTCTTTGTGCCCTCCATATCCGGGTAGGTTGGGGAAATGCGGAAATGGTACCCTTTCTCTTTCTTTTGTTTTTTTGTCACCTTTCTTGCTCTTGTTGGTTGTGGTAGAAGACACATATCTGGAAGCTAGGTATGGATCCATCTGTGCGTTAGATAACCTGCTCTGTATTACTTTCTATATTAGTGTTCAAAAAATATAGTATGTTATGGTATCCTATTCCTTAATCCTATATGGTAAATTGTAGTATATTATACTGAGAACATAGAAAACTGCAACACAAAATTTGTGATATCTGCAATCCTAATCCTCATGTTAGGTGATCTTATTCCCTAGTCTATAAGTTTATTGTAGGTATTCTTGGCAATGAAATCAGGCTTAAGTGCTATGGTTTGCAAGATAAATATTTAATAATATCACAGGGGCTCTTCCAGGAAGATGGATTCTAAAAATATGAATGCAACAAATTTGAAACTAGGTACACATAGCTCTTGCAAATGTAAAAAATAAAGCAAATAGTAAAACTTAATATTATTAAGTTGAAGATTAACTTAATTAAAGTATTGAGAGAATTCTCAAGAGCATTGTATTGAGGTAGGTGAGTTCTTGTATAGTCTTAAAAAGCCTGGCTTATGCTGAAAAACTCTAGAAGCAACAATATTTGCTTATATTCTGTCAGTCCGGTACAGCCAACATACTGGACAAACAGGATACAAACTATTAAGTCCCACATACTATCAAACTCTTACCGAGTACTATTCTTTTCTGTTGTATTTATTTCTACTCGAAACCTCTTGTAATGGACAACTCCCTACCCCCTGCAGAGTGACCCACATTTTCCAAACTTTGCCACATTCTGATAAATCCTTCTGCTCTCTTCTAATATTCTGACAATTTCTGCCACTGCTGCTCTATACCCCACTGATATATGCTTCTTCTGCACTTTACTTGACTGGCACTCAAGTTTGGTTTCCCTTGATTAGCTTATATCTGTGGAATGGGAGTTCCACTACAATATCCACATTCATCTTGCTTACCTACTCGTACTAAATATGGTTCTGTTGTATGCTCTTAATCTGAGCCCTTTTACAGCTTCTATCAAGATGTCTAATATACATTTTGTTTGTTACTCAAACGCTTACTGCCTGCTCCTCTGCACCATCATTCTCTAGGTCTACTACTGCTTGCACAAGTACCATATTATAATAATCCTTTATCCTGATTTTTTACCACTGAGTTATACCTGTCAGGACCCTCTTCTACAATTAGTATATACTTAGCATGTTTATTAGGGTTTGGTGTACATATCTTATTGTAATATAGTTGTAATACTTATTAAAGATTACTTTATACTCATTTACTCTACCAGGTACTCTTGCATCCTCAATTCCTTGCTCTTGTGTACACTAGTTACTGTTCACAACCCTTATAGGCATTAAATTCCATAACATATTCCAAAGTCTTTTCCACTTATACCTGCACCTAAAACCGAATTGAACATCTTTTTCAGTTTACATTCACTACCAACTATAGTTCTACCCATATCCCTGACAGCAGGTGTGAAGTATCAGGACTGAGTAATAGGGATGAGAAATGACTCTGACTACTAATCCTCTTGGGCATTGCATGTTGGATAACCTAGCCATATTTTGGGACCTGTTTGTAGAAAATCCTGAAATTCAAGCTACAGTCCAATAGGTGTTTGGCATATATGTGTAATAATGTCTGAGGGCAGCGGTTACAGATTCCTACTGTCTTGGATCTTTTGACAGGTAATGATCTTAGTTTCTATATAACATGTTGTATTTAAAAGTTTGGCACACCTTTTGACTTTGTCTTCATATTCACCTATAAGCAGAAGGCTCCCAATAATGCTATGTGTATTGGATCTTGTCTTCTATTGGTCATATGCTACAGGAGGTTTTGAAGTATATGGAGTTTTTGGTTTGAAGTTATGAGCAGGAAAGAACATCTGAGGAGTGCATGTAGAGCTAATCTATCTGTGAAAATGCCGGTTTTCAATAGGCCTCTTGCAAAACCCTAACCCTCCTGAGCCATAACTACGACTTGTCTGAAATGCTTACAACCTAGAGTTACCTGAGTTATGCATACTATATACCAAATCATCTGACCACTCTGAGTTAGAATTGTATCTTATATAAACCCTCATGGCCTTTTGAGCTACATCAGGTGCAAAATTATCAACACCTTGTATGTGGGAAGCTGATAACTTATACAATGAAAACCTATCTTGTGCCCACAATTTGGAGTCATGCATGAAAGCCTAGCCATTCTGCCATATATGAAAACCTTACAAGCGACCATGCTTATGAGTCTAACTGAAATCTTTCGACCCCTAACAATGCGCTGTGCAAAACCTGGTACTTCCTTCTTCTATGGAACTAATGCTTCTCAGGTTGGATCATGGTACTAGCTCTGCAATTCGCAATCCACAGTTCGTGGTGGATCATTCATTAATCCTCACTTTCTCTCATTTCTTTTCCGGCCACGCTATGCTTATCCTTCTGCAACTCAGATATCTAACCATCATGCTTGTCTTCTTGGAGCCAGGCTTGTATACCATGTATGGCCTGGCCTTTCTGGACTGTCTATTCCTTCTTCTCAGGTAGCCTCCTTTCAACCTCTTCCAGTCTCTTGACTATTTGCCTCTACTACTTGATTCTTACATCTGCCCCCATAATCTGTTCTTTCTATTTGGTTATTATTTCATCCAACTGCATGCTTGTTTCATGCAAATAGTTTTATGGTATCAAGCAGACTATATGATGGTATGGGGTGCCGGCAGATACCTTGCACGGTGGCGGAAACAACCTTATGGAAAGGTAGGGATAGAGTGTATTCAACAAGTAGATCTTGGCCACTTATGCTCTCTATTTATATGGAAAGTAAAGACATCTGTGACTACTGCCCAAACTCTAACAACAGGAAGATACATACACACCTACCCTTACTATCCTGCTAGACCATACTATGCCTTCAGCCTAAGCGCTTGTATCTTACCTGCAATAAGGGGAGCACCTCTGTGAAGATGGGTCCCCTGGTTGCAACCATACCAAACAACTTCAAACTTAGCACCAAAAGTTCCAACAAATGCATAAGTAAAGTAAGCGGTAAAAATTAATATCATTAAGCCCTGCGCTTCACTCAATTACAGTCTGCAGACAATTGAGTGTTGGCATAGAACAGTTCTTATATAGAGTTTCAAGTAGTTTTATCTTATACTAGAAACTCCCTCATCAGTTTACACCAACTATTAGAGCACACCCTTCTCCGCTGAGGGTGGTCTCAGACGTCCCCTAGGATAGACTTCAGGGATGCATGTGTCGACACACTCTGGTGGGGGTTCACCTCATGCAGTCATCGTTTCTGCAGTGCATTTCCATTTACCCTGCCGCAATCAAAACATCCCCATATTAGTGCTGTGCTTGTAGGTAACAGTCCAGAGACCTGATTAACAAGACCATCTATGACACAGTTCCCATGTGCATTGATCCCTATGTGACACCGGAGGCTACAGTGAGCAGTTTATCTATCTGCTATTTACGATTTACAGAGTTCTGATGTCTTCGGCAGGATACGCCGGTCTAGCAGTAATCCAATGGGCGCTACCTGTAACTGCCCTGTCAAATCCGCCTCACCTCTAGTAGGAATTGTGCTTTTAGTGTCCCTGCACTCCCCTGGCCATAACGGGGGCACACCTAGGAAGATGGATCCCCAGGTTGTGACCGCACCAACCAACTGCGCAACCTATTGCCAAAAGTTCACAGAGATGTAAGAGTAAAGTAAATGGTAAACCTTAATATTGTTAAGGCGGATGCTTCACTCAATTAAGGTCTTGAGAGGATTGATTGTTGCAGTAGGAGGGTTGTTGCATAGACTTACAGGTAATTTTATCTTATGCCGCGAACTCCACTATCAGTTTATGTGTACCATTCAGGCACAACCTTCTCCACCGTGCGTGGTCCGACACATCCCCTGGCACACCCTTAGGTTATCCATGTATCGAGAAACTCTGGTCAGCATTCGCCTTATATGGTCGTCGTTTGTGCAGTGCATTTCCATTTTGACCGCTGGAGTGAAAACGTCTTCACATCAGCATGTTACTAGTGGCAAACAGTCAGGACACCAGATGAACTAGACTATCTAAGATACCCTTCCCATATGCATTGATCTCTAATTGACCCCAGAAGCTAGCGTGGGCAGTTTACCCATATACTGTTTATGATTCTCGGGCTTCCGTTGTCTTCCGCAGGATACAGTAATCAGGTAGTGTCCCAATGGGCACTCCCCATGACCACTACCTCAGGTCCCCCTTGCCTGTTGTAGGAATCCTGGTTTTACTGTCACTGCACTTTCCTTACAGCGCCTATGATGTTGGGGACACTTCTGGGCTTGGTAGGTGTAAACCTCTCCCAGTGGCCCCAGCGCTGCCTGGAACCACCTTCAGGACCCCTATGGTTAATACCCAGTAACCGCATCGGCTTTGGTCTATGTCACTGCAAACAACTTAGAGGATGTACTCCACCATCCACTCTATGTCCCCTTGTACGACCCGTGACCAGCTCACCGGTGACTGGATGGCAGCGACGTATACGCCAGTGCATGCGTGTTACCAAAGATCCTTCTTTTCTACACTGCACACAACTACGGAACCATTTGCCCTTGACATCCGGGCCTCCAGGCCGGGCCGCAGGGGTGTGATAGGAATAATGTCTCCAATTTACAGCTCAGTCGGGGCTGGGTAGCTCACACTATACCATCTCCCAGAATCCCAGATTCCAGAATTATGTATGGCTTCCAGTGACAAAGATTCCAGTCATTTTTGCCCAATGTCCCGAGGCACTGCGTCCTGAAAGATATGCTAACTCAGGACTTTAAGCAGAGTAACCCGAGCCCAATAGCCAGGTAACCTGATCCTGAGGGTCGCATAACCTGGTCCCATGGACATGATAACCTTTCTCTATTACCCTGTCTATTCCCTTACTGGAGATAAACACTTCTGACCTTTCTCCTGTTATCTGGCTTAGCCGGGTAACTACCCCTTCAGAGGTCTCTAAGTACGCGGACCCCGCTGCCAGGTGTTTCCAGGTACCTAAGTCCTTGGCTAACTAATTCTGTTCGTCTCGAAGCCCATGCCATCGGGTCTTCCTAGGTCAAGTACTTACTTGCCTGCCAGTTCCTACCAGTTTTCCCCCTGGCAGCTGGTATGGGGGTAGGTTTCGGCTGCCATAGCTCATGTATGCTGGGTCGTTGTAGTCGCTCGTGTCTGGTCGACCATAGGCTGTTCGCGGGATATACAAGAGGGCAGACGGTGGAGGGTGGAGTACCTCCTCTAAGTTGTTTCGAGTACAACAGACCAAAGTTGACGCACTTAACTGTAGTTAACCATGGAGGTCCCAAAGGTAATCCTGGGTGGAGCCGGGATGACTCGGAGTGTGTTATATCTATCAAGCCCGAAGGTGTCCCCAATGCTATAGGCTCTGTACCGGAAGTGCAGAGTCACAAAAAGCATGATTCCTGCCACTGGTAAGGTAGATCTAAGGTATTGGTTATGGATAGCACGCATTGGATCACTCCCGGACCACCGTACCGTATGGAATGTACTGGATACTCTAGAATCGTAAATACTAGATAGATAAACTGCTCATGCTACCTTCCGCTGTCATCTGGAGATCAATGCATATGGGAAGAGTGTTATACCTAGCCCAGTTTATCAGGGGTCTTGACCTTTAGCCACTGACAAGAAACCGATAGGAAGAGGTTTTCACTCCAGTGGGGAAAATGGAAACACGCCGCAGAAACAATAACCACATAAGGTAAATATCAACCAGAGTGTGTTGTCATATGCATACCCGAAGCGTATACCAGAAGACGTGTTGGACCACACTTAGCGGGGAAGGGTGTGCGCGAATGGTTAGAGTAAACTGCTGGGAGAGTTTCTGGTATAAGATAAAAGCACTTGAATGTCTATGCGAGAACTCCCGTATTCCAACAATCAATTCTCTCGAGACCTTAATTTGGTGAAGCATCAGGCTTAACCATAATAGCTTTCACCCGTTACTTTACTCTTACATCTGCATGAACTTTTGACAATAGGTTTGAACTTGTTCGGTGCGGTTGCAACCTTGGGATGCATCTTTCTAGAGTTACCCCCATTACAGCAGCAGACTTCAGTGTATAGGGAATGGCAAGGGAGCAATGTTTGTTAATAATCAGACATATCCACAATAGGAGGACCCGAACCAGCAACTATAAGGTAACACTAAAGAGACAGGAGGGAACCTTCAGGCAGATACCCTGGACGACTACCTAGGCTGGTGATGCAGTGGACCTGAATGCAACCAGAAGGAGGCTAAACCTAAATCTGTCTTACCAAGAATATAAAAGAACCATGAAAGGTAGACGATGCCGGGGATACAGACGAAGCAGCCACATGCTCCGTAATTGCAAACTACCAAGTGATGGACAAGACAGAGCGCAACTACAAATGATAGGACCTGCTAGGCCAGGAAGGTCAACACCAGCTCCAACCAAGCGATGCAACATAAACCTCCACATGGAGGGTAGGGAGATGGAAAAGGATGACAGTCTCCCACAATAGGTGATCCGAGGGACAGGAGGCAGCCAAAATGCATCATTCTCGCCAATTACTACACAACAATAGAGGCGGAACCACTAGAATACCAAGGAGATGACATCATGGTTAAAACACTACTACTAGGAAAAAATAAAGCAGTTAGGATACATGCTATGATGGGACTCAGCAGCAATGGGAAACTTTATTGACAAAGAAATATGCGGGAAACATGGCCTCACCACAATTCAGGCGAAGAAGCAAATAGACATATCCCTAGTGGTTAGAACAAAAAGCATCGTGGTACTGGTAACGTGCCAGATACGAGTACCTATAGATATCACTAGTCATAGAAAACTAGGGACATTTCAGTTGGTGAACCTGCGGGGCCACAAATGTTACAGTTTCCTACTACTCATTGTACTGGCGGCAGGTAAGGAACTTCTTCTACTTCCGGAACGATGCTGTGCTGTGTTCAAGAGGTCTATGACTCCCTTGGCTCTATTTTAGTATTCCAACATAAGAATCGGTTTCTCACCAGTGCCGAGAGCACCGATCTTTATGCTACTAATGGAATCTGTATAAAGGATAGGTTCTTGACTCTATGTCCAATCTGCCAAGCAGAAAGGTTTGGAGTATGAAGGTTTTTGTATTGTAAAGAATGTAAAGTGGTAGATAGGAAACAATGGTGGATGGTTGTGTAAAGAGCTAACCCATCTGTGAGAACCCAGCCTTTAGATAGGCCTTTTCCTGCAACCCTAACCCAGCCCTGATCCTCAAGGGAAACCAGGTGGGAAGTCATTCATAACATCATACGACCCAAACTAGTCATGTGCGCAAAAATATAAACCATCCCATAACCTCTAAGCAACGTCATCTACAAAAACATAAATGCAAACGAAATGCATAAACCAGCCACCTGACCTACTGGCGAGGTCACACGTGAAACATAAAAAAATATGCCTTGCCGGTGAGCCTTGCCGGCCAGTCTAGACTCTCCTATGACCTCAACTGCACACCTTGTATGAAACGCAAGCAAACATAAACGAGCCCCATGACCTGCTAAAGAGGGCATGTGCATAAAACCAATTTAAACATAAAAAAGCCCCATGACCTGCTAACAAGGTTATGTGCGCAAAAGGATAACTTAACCCCATGACTGCTAAATGAGATCTTGCATGAAACCTGTTCCTCGCTTCCGTCACTGGACTAGCACTCCTGTACCCAGATCGTGACAATGAAGCAGTGCTACGAATACCATTGCTACAACAATATAGCCTAACAAGGGAGTGGGGAAAAAGGAAAATCACCTGGGTGCATGAAGGATGTGCGATGGACTATCCAGACGGTTCACCAGTAGTGTATACCACCCGCGAAGTGGAAGCCGGAGAAGAAAACCGAATCACCAGGTTCCTCAAAATCCGGGCCCAGAAAGAAACCCATGCTGAAGAAGGCTAACTGGATTCGCAGATCTGAGTGACGATGTTCACTAATGAGGCAACTGTACCTACCAAAGGTTCAGTAAGGATGGCAGGACACAACCTGTACATAAATTGACAACACACGATACCTGCAAGAGAGGAGATGACAAGCACTACTGGGACAGGCGTTGGACTAGCATCAGGTACCTATGGGCTGATTGCTTCATGAAGTGGTTTAGCAGTCAAACCTAGGCTCTGAACAAACAAGGGGTGGTTGATGCTGACTACAAAGGCGAAGTAAAAGTAGTTTGGGCGAACATAAGCAATACGGATTCCTCAGTGGAAAAAGGCAATGGGATCACCCAATTGATTATAGAAAAGGTCAAGGAACAAGAGCTCTAAAAAGTAGGGATTCTTAGCAACACCACTCGAGGGACCAAAGGATTTGGAAGTATGCATCAATGAATAAATAGTAATCAGAAACCTGACCAGAACATTGAAATCTGTGAGATACTGGCATCGGTATTTGGAAAGTTTTAGCGACAAGAAGAAAAGGCAAGGAAAACAAAGGCTGGAACCAAAAGGTCCTAAGGAGTAGCACTGGAATTAGGAACTGTTCCCATGTCAAGGTACGACAAAGGTCCCACCACACAGTGATGGCGTCGACTTGGGAATAAAATTTAAGAGAGATGCCAAATTCCCTACAGAGAGGATTTACACAGCCGCAGAAAAGGAAGTGCAGGAACTGAAGACCTATACCATACAGAACCTGCAAGGAGAATGGAGTAGTAACTGCTACGAGAAAGAAGAAGGGCTAATCCTATTAGTATGAAATATGTTCTGAAGATTAAGACAGTGTGCGAACTACTGAGCCCTCAACGAGATAACAAAGAATGATTAGTGCCTGCTACAATTGATATCCAAGGGCCACGATCAACCAGGATCAACAAGGTACTTTACCACGGTCGATGTCAAGAGAGCATGCCACAATATAAGTATCAAACCAGTAAACAGAGGGAAGACAACATTCACTATGCAATATGGGCCATTGGAATATTTGGTCGCACTATTTGAACTAATCAACTCCTAACCACTTTTCGGTGCTGGGTCTAGGAAGTATTGAGCCAAGAGCCGGATATGTAACGTGTTCAGGCCAGGCCCTAGTCACATGGTGGTACAATAAGAGCAGATGGCTTCTTGATCAACAAGAAGTGAGCGCTGCTTGCTAAAGGAGGCTTCGAACGGGGTGTAATAGGAGATCAAAGAAGTAACCGTTCAACCAAGTATATTAAGAATACTGTCAGTTGAAGTCTGTTGTTTCTATCATGGAAATCAGCGGTCTTTAAATACAGCATATCGCTTATCTCCAGTATGAGCGATATTGCAAAACAAGGTGTGTATCAACTAATAGCACACGAAACAATTCAAGTATCAAACGATACCATGAAATCAAACATAAAACAATGTGTGTGTCAACCAATAGCACACGAAACAATACAAGTATCAAAGGATACTATGAAACCGAACATAAAACAATATGTGTAACAACTGATAGCACACTAAACAATACGAGTATCAAACGATACTGTGAAACCAAACATAAAACAACCTAGTACCCATACCAGTTACACTCCCAAAGTAAAGTAACAATTTCACCAAAATAAAACAACCTCATGCAATTCTAATACCCGGGAAATCCGCTATTCTCTTCAAAGTGCGCTTAGGACCTATCCTCATCGTCATCGCTATCCGGCAAGAATCTCATGTTGTCCTGCAACATCCATTCCGCACCCGTCAACCATCTTTCTACACACTCCCCACATGGCGCTCCGCGTACTAAGCAACCTGACTCAAGGTAATGTGGCAGGTCCACAAAGTTGTGTACTGTCCGGTCCTCCCATTCCTGCGTCTTGACATCGATTCGTCCACAATCCTCCCAGTGATCAATGTAGTATATTTTCCAGTACGCGCTTAGTGGGTTGATCTCTCGGTATCATAGGTATCCCAAAATGAGGTCTGGTCGCTTTATGCTGACTTCTTCATAGTTTCATATTTTGTTTCTTCCACGTAAGGATAAGGTTTGTTAGATGGTAATGGTTTGTAAGAGGGTAAAGGTTTGGAAGTCCAGTAGTGTGGTCTGTTTTCTTCGCTGGGTTAGAGGGATGGTGGGTGGTATTTATGTTTTGGTGGTGACCTCGCTTAGGTGTTGGCCTTGCTTAGGTGTCGGCCTCGCTTAGGTCTTCAGGGGAAGGGGGGTGCTGCTTAATTTCGGTTTCTTCCCTTTCCATACAAAGATTACATTTCCCTGTGCTCACGTAGTACCCATTACCGCAGCGGAAAACATCTGAAACTCTTTCTCCCCACATTTGTCCAGTCAATTCTGTTGTTTCTTCTAAGCATTTGTTGCCCATATGTGCGAATAGTTAGTATATAAGGTATTATTTAAGGATAATATCACGGTTCACTAACAGTCCTCTTAGCTGATGGCGGAGTTTCCAAGGTACTTGCTCATAGTTTGACATCGTAAGGCTGTTGGATGGTGTGTTGTTTTCCTTTCACTATTGCCAGTACTCAGCCACGGCCAGCCGGGCTAGGTATGCTGCTTCATCTTCCATTACCCGATTCTCATCTTCGCTGCTTTCGAAATCACTTTCGAAGTGTGCTGACCAGAATCCGTCCGGTATCCCTTGGCCCGTGTCCGGGTGCAGGTGTTGGATTTCTGGCAGGGTTGGGCTCCACGCTACTCCCACATGGTTTATAGTGGGAGGTAACTCGTGCTCCGGCTTGTTGTCATCCCACTATTGATTAACCAATTTCATTGCATTTTACAATCCTTCAAGGCGTTCCCCGCTATTCTCTGTTTCCGGGTACCCCACCTATTTCACTAGGAATTGGCCACGGTCATACCGTCTTCTATGGTCTCGTATTGTTTCCACTTCCCAGTCCGGCTTCTTTTTAACCACGATCAGGGGTGGTTTTGCGTGGCTTGTTCCAGGGATGGAGACATCATCGTTAAGGAGGTATCTTTTCACCGTGGATGCATGAAATGTCGCTTCTCGGTTTCTGTACATTCTACCATCCATTTCTACCCTACAATTTTGAGTATGCTCGTCGTACCCGATTATTTTGCATGGTCCATGCCAGCGCGGTTACAATTTCTTGCTACGTCCCGACTCCGTTATGAACAAACTTCCATATACTAGTAACAGATTACGCTTTCCTACTGGTGTATGGTGTCTGCGTCGTTTTGCGGCCGTTCTGTGGCTTGTAAATCGTGACAATTTAATCCCATTGAATGCCATGTTTTGAATTGCTTGTTGCCTGTTTAACAATTCGTCGGCAGCCGGTACTGCCGAGTTCTTGAAGTTTGCTAGGGGAAGTAGTGGGTGATTCTTTCCAAAAATAGCCTTATATGGTGACATACCGCGAGTTTCTGACCATCCTGCATTCAGGTATGCTCCTGTCTCTGGTATGGCATCAAACCAATTGTTTTGTCTTGCGTTGACCAGGTTTCGGAAAGCTGTCTTCAATTCCCAAATTTTTCTTTCGACTTGTTCATTTGTGTCATGATGGCCCGGTGCCGCCCTGATACACTCAATACCTAACGAGCGAGACTGTTGTCTCCACACATGCGACCCATACCGTGGGTCTGCATCGCTTACTAGAGATGTTGGGTAGCCATGGGGTGTAAATGTTTTGTTGTGTAGAAGTTCCCAGGTTGCTATTGCTGTTACTTGCTTGGTTGTAGGTATGAGTCACGTGAATCCCGAAAACCTATCTATCGCAACCAGGATTGTGTCGTATCCCCATGAATTGTGGAAGTGTGCTGCAAAGTCAATGGCTATTGATTTGAAGATTTCCAATGGCAGGGTAACTGTCCGAGTCTTTCCTTCTGGCAATTTTGTAGGTTCCTTATTTATCTGGCATGTGTGGCACTGGGTTACATACGCTCTAAAGTCCTTTGACATTTCAAGCCAAAATAGGTACTCCTTTGTGTACTGTAAGTTTCGTTCAGGACGGTGGTGGCCTTTATTGTGGATTTCGCTAATGACATATTCTCCTAACGTTGTATTTCCGTATACAGGGCCTTTTGGGATATACAGGCAGTCTTCCCCATATCTGGCTTTTGCATATAGCAGTCCGTTTGCAAGCTTGTAGGAGGGCAAGTCTCCTGTGCAGTCCACACTCTCATTGACTGTTTTTCCAAATTGGTTCTTTCCAGTATGCGGCTATCATGTGTGCTCGGAACGTACCAATCATTTGATTGACTGTTTGTAAGGTGTCGCATTCGTCTTCTATCTTGCTTCCTCCGGTTGTCTTAGGTAGGTCTTCCTTCTCGTTGTCTTGCAAGACATCGTATAGCCTACGCCAATATTCTGTCATCGTTGGGGGCATTACAGAGATTATTGTCCCCTTGTTAAGGTGTTCTAGCTGTTCCACTCCTCTAATCAGTGGTGGGCTATCAGGTCATGGCATTCGGAATGCCGCTATTGTCTCAGTTGTAAGGTTTTCTATCAGTTCTGGCTCCGGCATTTGGAATTCCGGTCCTTCCAGGTTTAGCAGTGCCGGAATTGCATAAGATCCGGGCGTCGGCTAGGCAAGGGTGCACGGACCTTCTTGCGCACTAGTTAGTCTTCCGCCAATCCTTTGTTGCCATTCCTAGTCATCGATTTCGCGGGACTCTGGAGGGCTCGGGTCCATTTCTGTACTTGGGGGGCTTGGTCTTTCACTAAGTGGGTAAGGGGTCTATATTGTGCGTTGTCTAGGATGGTTGTTCGCGAATTGGATTTCTGTTCGATGATACGGGCAATGATCCACGTAACAGTGTAAGTAGTGTAATGCACAATGTTGGAGTTCTTCCGGTGGCATACTTCGCAGGGTTCACTGGTCACCCCAATCGTTTGCTTCAGTGGTTGAGCAGGGGCTTTCGGGGGGTATAGGGGCCTCATTAGGGTGTTCAGTATAGGAGAATGGAGGGGAAGTAGGGGAGGACTCATGCATGGGCTCCATTCTGTTTGATTCTTGCTCGTAGGCCATGTTATCCAAGATGTCATCCGATTCCTTCGTATAATCGTGGACATAGAGTGGGTCGGAGTCTGATTCTCTCTTGTATACCCGGGAAAGGGCATCAGCGAAATAGTTCATGCTCCCTGGTGCGTAGACTATTTTCACATCGTATTTTCCCTAGGCACTTAGCCATCTGACTTGTTTTCTGCTTGGGTTCTTTGCCATTCGTAGGTCTGTTCAGGGTTTGTAGTCTGCAACTATTGTAAAGGAATTCCCCTTTAGTACATTGTGGAAGTGATTAAGCGCTTTCACTATTGCTAAGGCCTCTTTATCGGTGGTCCCATAGTTCATCTGAGTGTTGGTAACCTTCCTGATGTGTAACGCGGCTGGTCGCACCATCTCATAAGTGGGTCCTTGACCCACCCATGCTCCAACACCCCCAAATCTGAGGTGTCCATAACCAACCAAATTGGTTCCTCGCTTCGTATGTCTATTGCTCGCATGACTTGATGATCGATAATTCGCTTTCGGACCATATCGAATGCAGCCTAGTGGGTCGTTGTCCATATGAATTCGGCGTTTCCTGTTAAGTTGGTTGACGGTGCGGTCAACGTTGCATGGTCTGGGAGAAACTGGGCTACACAATTCACTATTCCTAGGAATTGTTGCAATTCCTGCTTGTTTTGTGGTGTCTCCCATCCTGCAAAAGATGATATTTTCTGGGGGGAGGCATGGATTCACTCATTGTCCACTATGTGTCCTAATACTTCCAGCTTGTCCGCAAAAGGTACTCACTTCCTTTTACTCACAAATCCTCCGAATGGGGTTTTGAATGAGTTGAACTTAACACGGTCCTTGTCCACCTGTCTTTGGAAATATGCGTCGCTTAGGTCGATCCTACTCCTGAATTTCGCCTGTCCTATTTGGTTAAGGATCTGCTGTTGGTTTGGAATTGATGGACTATCCATGATCGTGTTATCGTTCCTCACTTTCAGGTCCACCAGGGGGCGGATCCTTGCATCTCATTTCGGTTGTACAAACATAGGTGCCGCTCCAGGAACCTCCTGTCATACAATTACTCCACTCGGTAATTTCTCGTTTATCCAGTTCATGGGTTTTTCCTTGTAGGCTTCTCGGATCGAGTATGTTGGTTGATTTTGTAGGTTGGTTGGATCTTTTAGCCGAATGTGGTGGCTAATCTTATGGACAGGGGGGTAGCTTTTCAGGGACTTTGTCTGGGAATACATCCTTGTATTCTTCCAACAATGTTGTTGTATTGGTGTTGTACATAGCAGTTCGGAATTCCCCACTTGTTGGTTTGCATAGCACATATAGTTTGTCGTCAGGAACTTCCACTGCTGTATCCCCACACCTGGTAAGAGCATTATGTCTTTTCAGAAATGGCATTCCAATCAGGGCATGATACTTTGCCAAGTTCTCTTCCAATATCTCATGATTTGTCCATTTCTTTTTCCCGATTCCTACAGTTAGGCCACATTTCTTGTGGTATGAAGAGCAGGATCCTTTCATAGCTATATATACTGTTGTTGGTTGGGGTAGAGGTTCCGTAGGGATGTCATGGGTAGTGATAAAGGTGGTGCTAATTATGTTGCAACTGATGGTTCCCGTGTCAAATAGTACCTTCGTGGCATGGCCTTGCATGTAAAATCGTTCTTGCAAGACCATCACGGGGCCTGATTGCCAACGTTGGTTGTGTTCGGAGACTTTCCATTTCCACTGATTTAATTTCCACTTCCTCATATTCGGTTGCTTCCAAGTGCTTCATCCTAGCCTCTCACTTAGTGGCCTCTCCTTTTCCTTTTTTGGAATAGCAGTCTTTTGCGCAGTGCCCCTTTTTTCTGCATTCGAAACGCGTGCCTTCCTCATGTCGTTTCTGTTTCTTGTCCTTCTTGTCCTTTGAATCCCTGCAGTATGGTTTACCCTTATTTGTATTATCCCGTGATGATGATCCTTTGCCATTCTTTTGCTGTGGTATGTGGGTTCGGCAATCCCCTGTTTTATACAGGATAGGGTCCTTCCGTTTGGCCCGCCTGACTATCTTTTCAATGGAATCACCCTCCTCTTCCATGCGTTGTACCTCCTGGCGTAGTACGGGATGCATTGCCTCATACAATCTTTGTCGCAGCGTGTACAGAGACACCGTCCTGGTAGGCAATCGTCTATGATACATTAAGAGATCCGTCGCGACCAAGGTTATTCTTTCTGTTTTGCCATTTCGTACTTGCTGGATATCTTTGAACCTTTTCTATAGTTCTTCTGTGTTTCGCAAGGATTGGAATCTCTCTTTCAAGCATTTCATCAGGGTCTTTCCTGGCATTATTTCCACACTTTCATAGTCGTTCATTGCTCAGTGGTATGCTTCCTCTGCTTTTCCGGTACAAAAGCTTCCCAAGTACGCGCTACTTCCTTCCATGATTTTGTCCACTCCGTGTAGGGCCAGGTATTGAGAAGTTGTCATGACCCACCGGTCAAATACTTCAGGCTTTAAGTGGTCCTTTTCACCAGAGAACGAGGGTGGCAGCGTATGTACAACTTCTGGTCCTGTTCGTGCGGCGGATTCACCTTTGGACATATTGTGTTCAGACTCTTTGTTACTTGCGCTATTGTCAGACGAGCTTTCGAGAGAGCCGCTGGGGGATTCGTCTGGTGCCTGCCTTACTAGCGAGCGATCTGATGCTTCTTCGTCGTCCTTTTCCTTCTTAGGTGTCCGGACAGGTATGCTGTCTTTCTTCTGTGGTTGCACCGGTCCTTTTCCTTTACTGGGACTGGGGGGAAATAGCCCGGGAAGGCTGGTTGCTGCCTTAGTCACTTTGTCAGTGGATTCGCTAAAGGTCTGCTTGGCCAAGTCTCGCGCTAGTTGTCATTCTGCGTCGTCAATCGAGAAATCGCTCTTTGGCCTTTTCAGTTTCTTGGGTTACCGTTTCTTGGCAAGGCCTTCTCGTGGGACCTGCTTCCCACTTCGAGTCTGTAGTGACTCAAATGTGTCGTATTGGCGGGGCCGAACCTTCCGCAGTCCTATCGCTTCCTGTTGCTAGCTTCTCTGTTCGACTTTTGTAGGTTGATCAGACCAGGTCCCTGCAGGTTTCTTAACCACTTGCTGAGGTTAAAAAAATGTAACGTGTTCGGGCGAGTCCCTAGTCACGTGGTGGTATGATAGGAGCAGATGGCTTCTTGATCAACAAGAAGCGCGCGCTGTTTGCCAAAGGAGGCTTCGAACGGGGTGTAATAAGAGATCAAAGAAGTAACCATTCAACCCGGTATATTGTGAATACTGTCAGTCGCAGTCTGCTGTTTCCATCACGGAAATCAGCGGTCTTTAAATAATGCATATCGCTTATCTCCAGTATGAGCAATATTGCAAAATAATGTGTGTATTAACTGATAGCACACGAAACAATTCAAGTATCAAACGATATTGTGAAACCAAACTTAAAACAATCTAGCACCCATACCGGTTACAGGATATGTGTTGCATCATCGCCCTGAATGATGCGCTCCCGTATTCTAAGAATATGGGGCAACACTGAAAGGACTCTAATAATATTATGAAAGTACCACAGTTATCAGGAATGAAGGTCAAACCAAGCAAGTACGAGTTCTATAAACAGGAAGTGGAATGCCTGGGCTTCATCAGCAACTAGGAAGGGGTCCACAGCGAGTCGGTCGAGACCCAGGCAGTATAGAAACCGAAGACACCATAAACCTGAGAGGACATTCAGTGTTTCATGAGTTTCTGCCCTCTCGATCCTCGCTTTATTGCAGAGTTTAGTCGAACGCGGTAACCCATATACCAGGTCCTTAAAATGAAGGTCAAATAGAACTGCGAGAGGGGCAAGACTAGGCATTCGATCGGCTGAGAATAAAAAAACAGTGTCACCAACTTTGGCATACTTTGACCCCAAATTAAAAACAATAATAGGAAGAGAGGCATTGAAATGTGTATAGTGTGGCATCATGTGACAGAAATGCAAAGACAGAAAGTGGAGAGTAGTCGCATACCAGTACAAGATCATGGCACTAGCCGAATACAACCATGATGTACATGACAAGGAACTGCTAGCAACATTTCAAGCTCTTCAAGAGTGCAGATGTTACATTCTGAATATGAACCATAGTGCCAAGGTCCTAACGGACTACAAGAACTTGGTACCAGTCATGACAATGAAAGAACTAAAGGACCACCAAATATGTGGAATGAAGAAGCTAAGCCAGTACCACTTCAAAATCGAATATTGACCAGGGAAGATTTGAGGGAAACCCATCCTACTCATGAGACAAGGAAACGTCCAACCCAAGAACAACAAAGATGAAAGAACTGCAAGAAGACAATGGATACTACTTGCAAGAGAAAAATACTTCCAAGCAATAGAACCATTGGAATTATGGGTTGATATGGAGGACACCATTAATGATGGTGGCAGAACAGAGGGGAAGATCCAACAGATATGACAAGCATTGGAAAGGGAGACAAGGAACTGAAAAAAGTTGCAAGAGAGCTGTGCATGTGTGACAGTGCATGCCTGCTATATGGCGATGGAATATAGATATTGGATAATGCACAAATCAGAATGGACCTGACACGAAGAAGTCATGATATGCCAGAGGCAGGTCATGGAGAGATGGCCAAAACTGGCAGTATGATATACAGCCAATACTATGGCCTAGGAATAGGAGAAACTATCCAATAATTTATCAAGAACTAGGACATTTATGCACAGACAAAAGTCATACGGCGCATACCCTATGTACTGCAGAAGCGGAATGAAGTATCTCACAAGCTATGGAAATCCATCTCTCTGGATTTCATCGTAGAATTACCCCTACGAGACAGTTACGATGCCATCCTTGTTGCAGTGTATCACCTGACCAAAATGAGTCATTGTATTGCATGCAAAAAATACATCACAGCACGACAGTTGGCCTTGGTCTTTCCGCGAGAAATCATTCGGCTTCACTGTCTTCCAAAGAATATGATAATGGACCGAGTATCACTATTCATCCTGCAAGTGTGGTGAGAAATGACCTAGAAACTAGTAATATGATAGAGACGGAGCACAGGATTCCACTCCAAAATAGATAGATGAACCAAAAGGGTCAAAGAAGTATTAGAGCAATACCAGCAGGAATATATCAACTATCAGTGGGACAACTGGAATGAACTTCTCCTGAGAGTGGAATTCGCCGACAACAACAAAAGACAAAAGACGATAAAGGACATGCCATTTCATGCAAACTAGGGGCAAAATCCAGACCTTGAGGCTATCGGTGATTTGCCCAAGAACAAGATAATAAACTCCGATGATATAGCACCACTACACAAAGTCCTACAAATAGAAATGACCAGGGCACGATTGCAACAAAAGGAAAATTGTGATCCATGTGAAATATCCAATCTAAACCAAGGATCAGGGGATATGGATGGGTTACTACCAGGAAAGATACAAACCACGAGGCGGAGGAAGATACTCGCCTGTGAGAAAATTGGACCATTCAAGGTCATGGCAAATCCAGCGAGTCGGACTTATAAGCTTGACCTGCTGCTCCAGACGGCCATATACACCATATTCTACATCGTACTCCTAGAACTACACTCCAAGAGCAAACAGAGTTCTGAAGAGATCTTCTCCCCTCCGTCTATTGAGATAGAGGGAGACGACAAATATGAACTTGAAGTAATAACCGGCTCTGGCTTACACTAAAGTAAACTGCAACATCGTACTAAGTGGCCTGGTTATTTACCGGAACACAAGAAAGGGTGGGCCCCCGCTACTAATTTCATCAATGATAACCACGTTGTCCTCCTCTTCCACTAGTGTTACCTCAAAAAACTAGCCGCTGACATTGGCTGTAGAAGTAGAAGAAAACAGCTGGGTGGTGGTTGAAGACCATGAAGAATTTGAAACCAATATACTACAAGTATGGAAAGAGGTGGAAGAAGACGAAAAAGAAAGCAGACAACCTGTGCAGAAGACCTGAACAGCATGCAGTCAGGGTGACTGCATGATCCATGAAGACAACGAAACAAGACACGGATAGCAGCCTACCAAGGCCACCAGAATAAGGGACTCGGCTAGGGACCAGGAATAGGCCAATTCCTGGCAACAACCAATCTCATCAGGGAACCTGTCTGCAACCCCAAGTAGATTCAAACTTGTCAAAATTGACTAGCAGAACTGCATGTGCAGGTTCTGCTGCAGCCATAGAAAACAACGGACTGAGGTGGCGGGGTAAGCTCTGAGGATGGAGTTTGGTGGGAGAAGGAAGCAAAAGGTTTGTTTTGTACCAAACACATCTTGCACGAAACAGTGCAAGGCCAGGATGAAATGACACTGCGACCAGAAGAGTTGATCAGGAGATACGAGAATATGATGGACAGAGTGAGCGAAATGATCAAAGGCTGGGGCGAAGCAAGAAAAGAGATGGGACAAGGAAGGGGCAAGGTGGGCCAGGCAGTGTCGAGCCTGAAGGGATCTTGAAGACTGGTTGATGGAGAAATACATGAATGCTCCCAACCATCAGTTGTGAACAAGGAATTATGCCGCATTCATGGAGGAAAGAAGGAGGAGAAGGCATCAAGAGTGTAGCATGATGGGAGTCAGGGTGGAGGGAGAGGGGAGCTAATAGCACAAATGGTAGTGGGGGAGAAAGGTGTCTCAGATCATGGGAAAGCGAGAGGTGAACATTGGGAGGACTGAAGAAGGCTAACTGGTAAGGCTTACCAGCATGGTAAATTGGATAGGTTCTCATAGCATTACTCACATTATGGTCATGAGGTCTCACACAACTCAAAGTTGTGAGTCATTGGTATGTTATGATTGGTTACTGCAAGTGGACGACATGCAATTATGATGTTCCATGATGTATGGACTTTTGCACAAGACTTGGATAATGAGTCCTTGGTCCCACACTTGTGATGCACTAAGCGCACACCACCAGGGGAGGAGACTGAGAGAGATGAGGGGCAGGGTTAGGGTTGGTGTGAAGAGCGAGTATAAAAGAGGTTAGTAGAACCTAGAGGAAGAACTCTTCACGCTACTCATACGAAGGGTGTGGCTGGCAGCTCAACATGACTTACCAGCCCAACATGACCTGTGACTCAACACAACCTTTTGTGGCTCAACATAGTATTGTCTATCAATACAGTTTTGCAACTTAATATAGTTTCTTCGCAGCCCAATAGGATATTGCTATTCAACTTAAATGTATTTATTTTTTTACAGCTCAATAGAATATTGCTACTCAACTTGAATGTATTAATTTCTTTATAAATCAAGGGAATGTTCCTATTCAACTTGAAAATATGGATTTCTTTTTAGATTAATGGAATATTGCTATTCAGCTTTAGTTTATTTATTTCTTTATCGATCAATAGAATATAGCAATTGAACTTCCCTGAATTTTAATTGCAGAACAACAATATCAAGTCCTACGGTTCTTATTATACTATTTTTATTTTATTTATATCAAATCTAACGTATAAGTACTGTAGTTACAACTTAGAGATACCTCCTTCCATCAAATTTCAAAAACTACCAGCAAGCTCCTCAAGTTCACTTTGCCAAATCTCATATCATCTGACCAATCTCAAATATTACATATTTAAGTGCAATTATACCTCCAGTTCCACAGACACTGATGCTCCCCAGCCAGTGGGTAGATGTATATGAAGATACTGAGACCCCAATCTATGCTGCTCTTGTATCCTTGAAACAAACAGAACCTGAGAAACTGAACCTTCCAGCTCTGGCACGCCAGTATGAAATTCCAGGGTCATGGCTTTATAAGCATGTTGGAATTGGTTTCCCTCAAAGCAAGATCGACCAGAAATAAATAGAAAGCTTTGTGGGAACCAAGAATTGGCTGTATATCACTATCTTGATCAGTTAGATATGGTCAGAACACATGTGCATCTGCAGATGCTTTTAGGTCATGCAAATACAATTCTGAAAAATGATCATACAGGACCATCTGCAGCACTAGTCATAGGTGAGCACTGGCTACAATACTTTATTTCTCATTATCCTGATTATTCAATTCAAAAGTAACATACAATTGGTGTTAGCAGAAAGAATGCTGATCAGCCAAATAAGATACATGATTGGTTTGAACAATACAAGGGTGTTTGGGATCAGTATAGCATTCAGACGGAAGATTGCGCTAATTTGGATACAACCTACTTCTGAATTGGCATTGGACATGACCAGTGGATTCTTAGCCAATACCTCTTACGACAGTCATATTTGGCAAGTTCAGCAAGCCGAGAACTGATTTCTGTTTGTGAAACCATCACTAGTGATGGAGCAGTTTTACTACCTTTGATTATCATTACTGGTGTTATTCAGAAGGGGTTCTGGTATAGAGCAATATCAATACCTGATGGTTATCTAATTGGAACTTTGGAAACAGGATACAGTAATGGTATCTTATCAATAAAATAGGCAATCTGTTTTGAGCAGTTTTCTCAACAGCGAAACCTTGGTACTTGTCATCTTTTGCTTCTCGATGCGTTTGGGTCCTACTACACAAAGCACTTTATTGATTTCTGTGCCCTGCATAAAATTATTACCTTTCGTCCCCCTCCTCATACCAGCCATCTCATTCAGCCTATTGACGTTGTAGGAATTCAGTTCTATAAGCATTACCATGCTGAGGCTATTGAAGTAGCTACCAGTACAGGTTGTGGAGGGGTTGACAGGATAGAGTTTCTGAATTTTATCAACTCTATCTGAAAACAAACCTTGAAGGCAACAACAATCCCATCCATATTGAAGGCTACTGGCCTTCTCCGCTATACTCCAAATATTGTTGTATTGAAGTTACGAGAAGCTATTATGCCTCAAACTAGCCCTATTACACCACCAAGAGCATGTGCACCTACTGTTCCTCTTGCTGTTCGTAGCTTGAAACAAATAGAGGAAGAATTACAAAAAGATGCTAGAGACCTATTGGCATCCAGTGAGAAAAAACTAAAAATGGGTTTACTAGGAGGATTGGCTGAAGCACAGTCAGGAGCTTTGGCAAAGGAACATAGGGAACATACTGAGGCAGCTGAAGAAGCAAGGGCTGCAAGATGTAAGACACAAAACTAAAGGCAAATCCAAAAAGGAGGTGTCCTTTATGCTTCACAAGCTTTTCAAATAGTTAAAAGTCAGGAAGATGCAGAGTTGGAAAAGGCAGAGAAATGTCCACAGCAGGCCAAAAATGCAAGGAGGCGCAATGAACGCGCTAAGCAAAAGCCTCTTCTAGATAAGGTTCAATTATGCTTGCAAAAAAGAGGCCAGATTCAAGCCTGTAAAAAAAAAAGTAGAAAGTTTTATTATTAAAGGTATCAAAAAGCAAGTGAGATTACGAAAAATAAATATAAATTAGAGGGTTTTGCACCATAGACTATTATAATTCTGATATATTCAGCCACACTGTTGTATTCGACTACACTGTTGAGCCACAAAAAGTTATGTTGAGCCACAGGTCATGTTGGGCTAGCAAGTCATGATGAGCTTGTGGGCACTGTCAAGAGAGTGCCCCAGGTTGCAAGCGAGCAAGCAGCCAGGGGGTGTGGCCACAAGCCACACCCTTGGCATGAGTATCATCTTTGTATTTTCTTACCCATAACTTTATCCCTTTACCCATTACCTACATGGCCCCACTATACAACTCCCCTTCTAAGCGAGTCGTCAGACAGGAGCCTGGAGTGCTTAGCTGTCCAACTCAGAAGAAGAAGATATGTAGACTCCAGAGCATGGGGCTAAGACATCATCACCGATGTGAGGGAAGCATTGACTGCTAGGAATTGTTACTGTATAATTCAATATTATTATTGCCAGTAACAATAGCCCGAAAAAAGATACACACATTAAAGAGATCAAGGTAGTCTGCAAAGGCCAGGATGGCCAAGCTGGTCAGTGCACTGTAACAAACATCCAAGATTATTGAATACTCCCAAGAAAATGTTTGTTAAGGGAAGAGAGGGTACTGCTTCCAGTGAGCCAAAATGATAGTATATCTAGTCCCATAACCTACACATTTCAAGTACCCATGCAATAATAAAAGCTAGTTAAATATGCCAGAAAGATGAAGTAGCAGAGCTCAAAAAAACTAAGAAGGAAGGAAATTGAAAGTGGGAGGGTAATAAATCTAAAAATTCTGATACCTCGTATACACTCCATTTGTCTCTATTATGGCACTGACTCCCTTAGTCATATAAAGCCGCTATTTTTCAAAGAACCCAGGTGGAATTGTCTCTTAAACCAGAGGCAGTATTTCCTGCAGCTTTTTGTTGATTGTCCTAGGTCCCTTCTGGTGGTCTGCTAGCCAAGGATACTGGATATGAACTTGGAACTTTTGTTCTACCCAAATGTGCTCTGTTAGGTTAAGGTCTAGGCAGTAAGAAGAATGTTTTTTGAGAGTAATCTTATTGTACTCAAATCAGCCTTGAAAAGTATGAGCTTTGTGGGCATGGCTATTGTCATATCCAAATCTGGAATCGGTATGAAGTTTGGAAATTGTTGGGAGGGTAGGGAGACAATAGCCCTTTAGAGGCTTTAAATACACTATCTTTCTGACTGAACAATCTAAACGGACCAATGGACCCTTGTTTTTATCTCAGAAACAACCCTATACCATAAGAGATAATCATTTCCACTTCCCAGCTTCAGTATAAAACATAAATCGTCAGACCTTTCTGGTAGTTCTCAAAATGCCCGCACCTGATAGAAGTCAGAAATGTGCTCCACCGAATTCCTGTCACTACAAATCATGCCTTCAAAATGGTCCAGCCTGCAATTTTTCTTTCTATCACCCAATCCAGAGTCTGCTTCATGTGGTCAACCTTCCGTTTAGTACATTGCTGTGTTTGGAATTTTTTGACAAGAATCCTGGGTAAAACCCAGTCCACCGTTGTCAGTGATATTTAGGGTATAAACTGATTTCTGAATTCATTCTAGCAAAATCCGTGGTTCTCTTTTGCTGTAGTGATAAAATATTGCCAAACTCATTTGTCTAGTAACACAGGATGGCTGCACTAAGGCAGATTGTTAAGTGACATTACCTGCTTTGTATTAATAAGAAATTATTTTACTATCCTCCATAGACAGCAAACGACCTTTAAGAGCCTAGTGATACACCCAAAGCAGTAACTAAAGGCAATAATCATCTTCTTTTCATAATTGGAAACCTCTCTTCACGTGGTTTTTGGTACTTCAGGCATTGTATAGAGGGGGTGGATAGAAGAGAAAGGTGCATGGTACCTGAGCACTTGTAGTTTTCATTGTGGTATGCTGATTAAAATGTTACCCTTTCAGGAAGACTTTTGCATAGGAGCTGTGAATACATGGTTGCATAGCAGCTTCCATATTGTTAGTACTATTACTTCCTTGCTTGTTCGTATCAGCTACAAATATCCCAAGAATCTTTCCAGGGCTACCAAAACTGTCTCATATCTCCATCAACCATTGAAGGGTTTTGCAAAATCAATAGCTATTGACTAGAAGATCTCCGCTAGTAGTATTGTTGTTAGGGCCTATCCCGCAGGCAATTTTGTGGATTCCTTGTTGACTTGGCAGGTGTAATATTAGGTAACTGACACTTTGAAATCCTTTAATATCTGAGGCCGGAACAGGTATTATCTCGTGGAGTGTAGTTTCCGTTCTGGACTCTGGTGCTATTCATTCTATATCTTCACTATGACAGGCTCTCTTAATGTAGTATTTCCGAAGATAGGGCCTTTCAGAATATACAAACATTCTTTTCCATACCTTGTAGAGCGAATAGACTCCCATGCGCGATGCTGTAGGAAGAGAAATCCCCTGCTCAACCTATAGACCCTTGTGTCTTTTTCCATATCGGTCCCTTGCCATATGCTGAGACTATCTGTGCATAGAAGGTTCCTACCATTTAATTGACCAGCCATCTAATCTCTCTTTCATCTTCTTTCTCACTTTCTTGGCTTGTCTCTGAGGGCTCGTTTTCTTCTTTCTTTTCCAAAACATACTAAAGTCCACAGCAGTACTCATTCATTGCTAGAGGTAAGACTGAAACTATCGCCACTCTTGCAGAACCTTCTAATGGGCAATCCCCTTTAATAGCAAGTGAGCTATTGGACATTGGAAACTCAGGTGCCTTGGGGTTAAGTAGTTAAGAGCTTGCGAGTAATCATGATGTAGTCAAGATATCGGTGAATGGCCCTTTTCCAGCACAGCCCAGCTTTCGCACTATTGTGTGCTACCACTCCCCGCCGGATATCGTAAGTGGTCCAAGGGTACTAGGGTCCGGTATGCTCTTGGGAGGTCTCAGTGGCCCGATAGTGGGTCATGCGCTTAGTGGACTACATGGTCTGAGATCGTTGTTCTTAAATATAATATCCATTTGATGGTAAGGGCAATGGTCTACCCTGCAGTGCGAGAAGTGAGGTTGGCCATGCCGGAGTTCTTCTGGTGCTATAAACTGTAATCTACAAAGGTCACCGCAATCATTCCCCATAACGATCAACAAGGGGCTTTCAGGGGATATAAGTAGCTGATTAGGGTACCTTGTACAAGACAAAGGATAGGAGGCAGGGGGAGAGGTTGTTCCAGTTTCCACTGTATTTGACTCCTGTTCTTAAACTATATTATCTAATATGTTATCATCTTCCTTCATATAGTCCTTAACATAGAGGGAGTTAGATCTCAGTTTTCTTCATACACTTAGTAGAGGGTGTCTGCTAAATAGTTTGTGCTTCCAGGCATGTAGACCATCCTAGTATTATATTTCCCTTGTGCACGAAGCCATCTAACCTGCTTCCTGCTAGAATTCTGAAAGGTTTGTACGTGGGTCAGGGGTTGGTGGTCAGTAACTATTGTAAATGTATTTTCCATTAGTATATTCTGAAACTGGTTTAGTCTTTCCACTATTACTAGGGCCTCTTAATTGGTGGTTTCATAATTTGCCTGTATGTTGGTAACCTTACCACTATGCAAAGCACCTGATCCGGCTATCCAATATGTTGGTTCTTGTCCTGCCCATGCTCCAATTCCTAAATCTGAGACATCCATCGCTAAACTAATTGGTTCCTTACTCTGTATCTCTATTGGTGACATAACTCAGTGATCGATGATCTACTTCGTAATCAGGTCAAATGCTGCTTGCTATATATGTGTCGATACAAATATAGCATTCTCTATCAGATTAGTAAATGGCACAATTAGAGCCACATGATGCAGGATAAACTGAGCCCCATTGTTCACTACTCCAAGAAACTATCATAATTCAGTTTTGTTTTGTAGTATATCCAAACATATGATAGATGATGTTTTTTGTCATAAGGTATGGATTTTGTCCTTACCTACTATATACGCAAGTACTTCCAGCTTGTCTGCGAATTGTACTGATGATTTCTTCTTTGCATAGAATTTTGCTTTTCTGAGTTGGTCGCATACCTGGCAGATATGATTCTCATACTCCTTACCTTTGTCAAAAACAATGAGAATGTCTTGAATATAGACACATAAAAACCAGTATAGGAATTCGCTTAATATGTTTTCCATTATCCACATAAAGGTTGCAGATGAATTCATGTCTTCCTGTACCATAACCTTACTAATGAATTCCCAGAAGGAGGTTTTGAATACATTGAATTTAATACTTTTACAGTCCATCCAGGTTGGAAAATATGCATCACCAAGTTCACTCTTGCTTCTGAACCTCGCCCCTTAGATACCGTTTAAGATCTGTTGCTGGTTGGTGATAGATAGGCTATCCATGACTATGTTGTCATTTTGGACCTTTAGGTCTACCAGGGGGCGGATTCTTCTATTGCTTTATTGGTTTTACAATCATAGGTGTCACTCTGGGTACGTCCTGTTGTGCAATAATTCACCCTTATAGTTTCTTATTTGTACAGTTTATAAGCTTTTCCTTATATGCTTCAGGGATCGAGTACGTAGATTGGGCTTTCAAGTTGGTTGCATTATTTGAGCAAATCTGCTAGTTTGTTTGTCATGCAGGTGGTACAGTTTCATGAACTTTACCAAGGAATACATCTTTGTATTCCTCCAACAAGGTGGCTGGTGTAGTCTCCAACACAATGGCTTAGATTTCCCCACTTATTGGTAAGTACAATACTCATAGTTTGTGATTAATAAACTCCACTTTAGTGTCTCCACACTTGATGCAGGCATTGTGCCTTTTCAGGAATGGCATTCTGGTAAGGGCATTGTATTTAGCAAGGTTTCTAATGAAGATCCCCTGGTTCGGCCATTTCCTTTTCCAAATTTCTACCATCAGTCCTCAGTTCCATTGGTTTACGGAGTAGGAACCTTGCATGCCCATGTTGACAGTAGTTGGTAGCAGAAGGGGTTCAGCCAGTATTCCATAAACTATGATACCCATGGTACTAACTCCATTGTACTCAAATGTTCCTGTAGCAATGGCACCCACATTGGGTAGGCGTTAATATAGATTGTGCCTTCCAACGTATTACAGGAAATCGTCATAGATACAGGTTGTGTCTGGAAGCTTTCCTCTTCCCATGAGTTTATCTCAATTTTATTATATGTAATTCCTTCCACTTTGTTTGCACTAGCTTCACTTTTGCCTGATTTATGATTACCTTTTCCAGCATAATAATCTTTTCTATACAACTGCTTTTTTTCATATTTGAAACCTGCAGCTTCATGCAACGTTTTCTGTTTCTTGTCATAGTTGTCCTTTGGTCTCTTGTAGCATGGTTTCTTCTTTTCTGTATTGTTATATGAGAACGATCCGTGGTTGGGTTATTCTAGGAGTGTCTGCATTCAGGAAACTCCTGTCTTGTACAGGATTTGATCCTTGAATTCTGCTTACTTAACAATTTTGTCAAAAGTATCTCCTTCCTCCTCTACAGATTCTAAGTGCTGCTGCATGTATTGAGAGCATACCTTAATACAATCTTTACCACAGCATTTATTGCACAACCATCCTACTAGATAGCCATCCATCGTACATTAGTAGGTCTATGGCTGACAATGTTATTCGGTCTATCTTTTCAGATAACAATCCCTACCCACTAGGGCTTTTCCCATATGGGCAATGATAGATTAGCTTCTGACATCCCAGGCTTGTCTTCTTATTCCAAGTCACCTAGTTAAACACCCAAGGCCTCTATTTGACCACTGATTGATGAGAGTAGATGTGCAATGTAGTAAAGTAGGAAAGTTATTGGTAAGAAGATACCAACATCATAGTGTGAAGAGCTCATCCTCCTGGGTTCTAGCAACCTCTTTTACACTCGCTCTTCACACCGACCCTAAACCTGTCACTCATACCCACCAGTCACCTGCTATATCCATATGCAACAAGTGTGTCACATGCATGAGACCCATGACTCGCTAACTAAGTTATGTGGGAACAATATTATATTATGCAAGTCATTCGAATATAGCAGCCAATCATATCATATCAATTACTCACAAGTCTAAGTTACGTAAGACCGCATGACCCCAACTGTGTATCATAGTGTGAAACTCTAGGTAATCTGCCTTACCAGTAACCCTAACTAAAATTCTCGCATATTTGGTTCTCAATCTTTCAGGACTTAACCAATCTTCTACCTCAGTCATTATTTATAACATTATATTCAGGACTTCCTGGACTTCCGTGAACTACTTTTACAATTCTTTTGTCTTTTATAAAGACTGAAATCCATTCCTTAAGTACTTTATTGGAATCATTTCTTGTATCTTTTCTCCACTTGTACAGTGGTTCATTCCCTGGTGGTATGCTTCTGCAGACTTTCCCATACAAAAACCTTTGGACTATGCTCTACCTCCTTTCTTTGACTTACATATTACATGCAACGAGAGGTACTCCGAGGTAGTCTTACTGCATCAATCAAATACATTGGGCTTAAGATCTGTCCTTTCTCTGCACAATATTGACAGTAGCAGACACTTGATCTTTGGCCTAGCTCGCCAAGCCTAAGAGCCCCCTATGAGTCCAGCACCACTGTGTGACATGCTATCCTCTGACCCATTAGTACTGGAGTTGTCTTCTGGTGGTCCTGGAAATACAGGTTTCACTTTGTCTTGATGGCTACCTTAGCAGATCCTCCTAGGTATTGTTTTCCTTACTTCCCTTAGCGGTAGTACAGACGCCTTTCCTTTGGCTGGTCTGCCGGGGAAACTCCCCGGAGTGCTTGTTGCCGCCTTTGCTAGTTTTTCTGTTGTTTTGCTAAAGGTTTGAAATAGCTAGATCTCCCGTCAGCTGTCCTGCCTGTTCATTGCTTGGAATGTTCCTCTTTAGTCCCTTAGGTCTCGTGGGTTGCCCTTTCTTAATAAGATCCTCCTATAGGACTTGCTTTCTACTTCAAGGCTGTAAGTACTTAATATTAATTTGCTGACACAGCGAAAGACTCCTGGATTCTGCTGCTCCCCACTGCTAGCTTTTTGTTCCACATATGTAGGTCCATTAGGCCTAGTCCAGAGAGTTTTCCAACTACTTGCTAAGATTAAAAAAATGTAACCTGTTCAGACCTGGGTCCTATTCATATTATGGTATTATAGGAGCAGATGACTTCTAGAACAAGAAGGGAGTGCTGTTGACTAAATCAGGCTTTTAGAGGGTGCAATAAGAAAGCAAAGAAGTAAAGTTCAACAAAGTATATTCAGAATACTGTGAGTCAAAGTCTGCTGTTTCTATTGCAGAAATCAGTGGTTCTTAAATACAACTTATTGCTTATAACCAATATAAGCGATTTCTAAAACCTTGTCTGTATCCAGTAATCACACATGAAACGACATATGTATCAAATATTACTGTAAAACGCATCTTAAAACATAGTATATATCAGGTTCTGGTACACACAATAATACAAGTATCAAATAATGTGGTAAAACCAAACATAAACTATAACCTAGTACCTGTACCGATTACACACCAGGTAGACTATGTCTTGACCATTAGTTCGATATTTTACTTAACTCCTGTATTGTCTGTATATGAACTTCCAGTAATACTCTTAGTTTCTCTGTTGTCTCATAGATATGATCTATTGTAATAGTCTTTTATTTCTCAAACCTTATATTCTTTACCCTGATCACTGTATGCCTCTTTGGTGTGTACATATGATAGATTGTTAGGTAGCCAGTCTATCGTACAACATCACCTACTCTGGTAACCTGGTCCCATCTTTGACAACTTTTGTAGAATACATATCCCAAAGCATGTGTGTAGCAGAAGCGCAGGTAACTTATAGAGCGTTTCATATTTGGCAGACTTTTAAAAGGAGTCTGTTTTATGGTAGAATATCAGTATCTATTGTTGAGTTAAAGGGCTGTAGAGTGGGCTTCTCCATATAGAACCTTTCTATTGCTTACTATTTACGTTATACAGCATACGATTACAGTTAATATATACTGTATCCATTCAGATACTCTGCTTAGAATATGATATCAGGCAGGGCAGGTAGTATGCATTATGCTATAGTTTGAGAAGAACTCTAAGACTTCCTAATTGATGTATTCCCCTCTTTTCTCAGTGTTGGACTGCTTTACATGGTTTCTAAAGTTTGTTTAGATGAGCTGCCAGAGGTTCCTAATAGCTGTTTTGCTTTCTGCTTAGCTTTCCATATCTATATCCAATAGTAGCTTGCATAATCATTGATAAATGTCTAATGGTATTTGTTTTTTTCTACCGTTGGTATGGATATCCCTTTGTTAATTTCTAAATATACCTTTGTGAAAGAAGTCTTGTTCTGAAATCCAGCTAAAGTGGGTGATACCTGGGTAACTGGTGGTTAGTTGCATATTCTGTAGAAAAGGTTCTTAGGCATAGGTAGATAGATTAGTGTAAGGTTACTTTCCAGTCAGTACTTTATGACACTGGCGACAACACCTTGGCCTTCATCTTTAAAAACCCTAGCTTTGTTACTTATCAGATAGATAGCCAAGTGCTCAAAGCTCCTATCAGATGATATTTTTACCTGAGAATTACAAAGATATACAAGGCTACTTAGACATGTAGATAAAAGACTAAAGTTATAGGTAAGAAAATACCTGTAATAATTCCTGCTATTCAGTGCTTCTCCCATGCAGTCAATAATATCATGGCCTTGAACGCTGGAGACTCCTTCTTCTTCCGAGTCACATAACTATGTTCCCAAGGCTCCTATCTAATGTCTTGTTCACCAGAGTATGTATGTAACATAGCTACCTAGTTGAAGAACAGAGTCATAAAGTTATAGGTAAGAAGGTATGAAGATGATAGCACGAAGAGCTCATCCTTCAGGGTCCTATCAACCTGTTCTCTACTTGCTCTTCATGCCAACTCTAACCCTGCAACTCATACACATGAGTCACCTGCCCTGGTCAGGTGCATCAAGTATGTCACATGCATGAAACCTATGACTCACTAGTCAAGTCATGTGTGAAAATAATTACATTATACGACCCATAACTATGAGTCATTCAAATGTATCAACCAATCCTAACATCCCAATGGCTGACAATCATGAGTCATGCGAGACCCTATGACCCCAACTCCTAGTCATACTATGAAATTCCAATTAATCTGTCTTACCGGTCAGTCTTACTCAGTTCCCCCAATATTCTGCTCTCAGTCTTCCATGATGTACCCAATCTTCCTTTTCCATCACTATTTGTGACAATTTTAAGATGATAGCATAATAAGCTTTTCCTTTTCAGTCGATCTGGTCACTTTTATACTGTCCCATCCCACAACTCTAACCCTTTCACTCAATCTTCTGCGTACTCCATAATATATGTACTATAACTCCACAGTCATGTCAAACCTGTCAGCTGACTTCTATGAGTTTCTACGCTACCTGTTTCTTCCCTACCTGATAAGTCACGTGTGCCAATTAACATCATATGTATGAAACCCACAATCTAAGATCCGAGTTATCTATAAAAGTTATATTATCGTATGTCTCAAAATTGTAAGTTTATAAATACAACAACCCATCATGATATAATGAGGACTCATATCCTGAGTTGTTTAAAAATACTAGGACTTGCATGTGAATTATAGTACAAAATATAACATATCTGTGACCCTGAGCCTTCAGTCATATGAAATCTTATTCTTGCAGAGTTACGATTTGTAACAGTTAGGTCCCTGTAGCAATCCTTTATAGTACTGGAGTATCTAATAGCCTAGTGCTATTCTTCAAACATAGTTATCAATGCCTTTGGTTTATCAAATTTTCTATCCTATAATCCTGCTTTCTCTTCTGCTATCATGAATGCCTTCTCCTTCTTCTTCTCATATGTTGCACTTTCTTTTCCTACTATAATTCTAACTGCTGGATTATCCAATCTCGACTCACTATTACGGTTTCCCACTACTCATGTTACGCGCGACAGGTAAAGACCTTCGTTAAACTTCCAAACTGCGCTGCGCTGTGTCCTAAAGCTCCTCCAGTCTCTAGGCCCTATCTTAGTATTCTCACGTAAGAATAGGTTTCTCACCAGCACCGAGAGTGGCGGTCTTTACTCTGTTAACCGAATCTGGGTAGCAGATAGGTTCTTGACTCTATGGTTGGTCCGTCTAGCAGATAGGGTTGAAGCGCAAAGGTTTTTGTATTGTAAAGATCGGAAGGTAGTAAATAGGAAGTAATCGTAGATGGTTGCATGAAGAGCTAACCCATCTGTAAAAACCCGGCCTTTATATAGGCCTCTTCCCGCAACCCTAACCCTGCCCTGATCCTCAAGCGAGGTCGGTGCGAAATCCATCACCGGACTTTAAACAAGTGATGTGCGTAACATAAATCAAACGCAATATAAATAAACCAACCACATAACCTACTAATGAGGTCATGTACATAAAACCAATTTAAACATAAACAAGCCCTATGACCTGCTAACGACCTCATGTGGGTGGAAGAATAACTTAACTGTATGACGTCTAAACGACGTCACATGTGAAACCCTGTCCCTGCTACCGTCACCTGGCTAGCGCTCCTCTGGCCCGATCATGACATTGGCTCCCCTCCCTCATAACCTAAGTCTGTGAGGTTACGTCTATCTCCACCTTTTTCTCCTTTCCTGGATTGATGATACGTACTTGCGTATGCGCAGCTGGTGGTGTTTTGCCGGGTTGTATTCTGTGAGGAGCCAGTCTTCCAACTCCTTCCGAATTCGTCATTCTCGATCCTATTGGTCCCCTTGTTCTCGTGCCATGTTTTTCACCTCGCGTAGTCCGTCGAATGTTCATCAGAGTCGATCGACTGTTCCTTGCAGTTCATTTATCATGTCCTTTTGTCACGTTAAGGTTTCGTTTTGGGTGTTGATGGTTTCCCTCACTGTGTCCTTGGAGGCAAAGGGCACTTTGTGCCCCCCCCTTTTTCCCTGGCTCCATCCTCAGAGCCTGTTCTTGTACTTTTCTTTCTTCTTGCCTATGGTAGAGGCAGAACCTGCTGTAACGGGGGCACCCCTAGGAAGGTGGATCCCCAGGTTGCGACCGCACCAAACAACTTCAAACTTATCGCCAAAAGTTCACACAGATGTAAGAGTAAAGTAGACGGTAAAACTTAATATCGTTAAGCCTGACGCTTCACTCAATTAAGGTCTCGAGAGGATTGATTGTTGGAGTAGGAGAGTTCTCGCATAGACTTTCAGGTAGTTTTATCTTATGCCAGAAACTCCCCCATCAGTTTACTCCAACTGTTCGAGTACACCCTTCTCCGCTAAGGGCGGTCCGACACGTCTCTTGACACCCCCTTCGGGCATGTATGTGTCGACACGCTCTAGTCGGCGTTCACCATATGCGGTTATCGTTTCTGCGGTGCATTTCCATTTTGTCCGCCGGAGTGAAAACCTTTGCGCATCGGCGTCTTGCCAGTGGCTAACAGTCAAGACGCCGCATGAACTAGACTATCTATGACACCCTTCCCATATGCATGGATCTCTACTTGACCTCAGAAGCTACCGTGAGCGCTTTATCTATCTACTATTTACGAGTCTCGGGCTTCCGGTGTCTTCCGCAGGGTGCGGTGGTCCAGGAGTGATCCAATGGGCGCTACCCACGACCACTACCTCGGATACACCTTACCTGCGGTAGGAATCATGCTTTTAGTGTCTCTGCACTTCCCTCTCAGAGCCTATGGCGTTGGGGACATCCTTGGGCGTGGTAGGTGCAAAACGTTCCCAGTCGTCCCGGCACCACCCGGGACTACCTTCGGGACCCCCACGGTTAACTCCCGTTAACTCCGTCAGTTTTGGTCCGTTTTACTCCGAACAACTTGGAGGAGGTACTCCACCTTCCACCCTATGCCCCCTTATATATCCTGCGAACAGCTTACGGTCGACCGGACGGCAGCAACGTATACGGTGTTGCAAGCGGGTCTCCAAAGATCCTCCTTTGCTAGACTGCACACAACTACACAACCGTTTGCCCATGACGTCCGGGCCTCAAGGCGGGGCCGGAGGGGCATGATAGGAATAATGTCTTCAATTTACAGCTTCTTCGTAGCTGCGTAGCTCGCCCAATAGCATCTCCCGGAACCCCAGATTCCAGTATTATGCATGGCTTCGTGTGACAAACATTCCAGTCATTTTTCCCAAACTCCCCGAGGGACTTCGTATTGGCAGGTAGGGTAACTCAGGTCCTTGAACAGGGTAATCCAAGCCTCAAGGCAGGGTAACCCTGTTCTGAGGGTAGGGTAATCTTGTCCGGTGGACAAGTGGATTTTCTCCTGTTACCCTATCTATCCCACTTCCGGGGATAGACACACTCGGCCTTTCTCTAGTTACCCAGCCTAGCTGTGTATTGGCCCTTCATAGGTCCCTAAGTACGCTGACACCAATCTTGGGCGTAGCCATGTACCTAAATACTTGTGTCCACTAAGTCTGCTCATCTCGGAGCCCGGGCCATCGGGTCTCCGTAGGTCAAGTACTCACTTGCCTGCCGGTTCCTACCAGTTCGCCTCCGGGCTACCTGTATGGGTGTAGGTTCCGGCTGCCATAGCTCACGTATGCTGGGTCGTTACATCACTCCCCTCTTCTCTACGGTCCGTCCCGGACCGTTTAGCGTCGTCTTTTGTTTCCACGACTCGATTCCCCCAAGACCCGATGGTCCCTGGGCTTGGACGGATATCTTTGGTGGAAATCTAGCATGGCCTGTAAGCCTGTCCCTTCTAGCATCTCATAGGGCTCCCATGAGTTCTCCTCAGCTCCATAGCCTTCCCATGAAACCAGGTACTGGACAAAGCGCGACGGAAACTTCGCCTTTGTTCCACCATACCAGCGACTGTCCACAACAGCTTCGATGACGTAACTGGGCTCATTGTCCACGAGCTCGGGGGTAGGGATCTCCTTGATCCTACCCGATTCCGGATCCTCGCGATAGGGTTCCAGCAGCGTGACATTGAAAACCGGGTGGATGCTCCATCGGGTGGGCAATTGGAGTTCGTATGCTCGGGTACCCACCCGACGTTTGACCACGAAAGGGCCAAACATCCGGTGGTCCAGCTTCTCCATGGGATGCTTGGTGCGGATGTTCTTCCGGTTCAACATCACGCGGTCCGCTTTCTTAGCCCGCCCAGCAGCCACATCTTCCAAGGTAACATAGTCCGGGGATGGCAGCCGTTTCTGGTCATGCCATTTCCGCTGCCTTTCCTGTGCCCGTTGAATCGTTTCTCGAATCTGTTGCCAGGTTCCTTCCCATTCCTTAACCAAGAGTTCACTACTTGGGTGTATCCCTTGGTTGTCAGACACAACACCCGACCAGTTTGTCCGTGGGTTGAACCCATAATTGATCTCAAATGGTGACAACCTGGTGGATTCTGATGTTGAGGTGTTATACGCATACTCCGCAAGGGGTAGCAGCGAGACCCAGTCATCCTGTTGATAGGAACAGTAACTACGCAAGTACTGCTCCAGTGTCTGATTAACCCTCTCGGTTTGCCCATCAGTCTCTGGGTGGAATGCAGTCGAAACGTTTAGTTTCACTTGCAGCAAGTGCATCAGACTCATCCAGAACTTGGATGTGAATCGGCTATCTCGGTCGGAGATGATTGACTCTGGCAGTCCATGAAGGCGCCAAACCTCCTTCAGGAATATCAAGGCAAGCTCCTTGATAGGTACCTCAGTGGTCAGGGGTATGAAATGGGCCATTTTCGAAAACCTGTCTACTATGACCCAGATCTTGGTATACCCTTCGGACTCTGGCAGCGCGACAATGAAATCCATTGAAATTGCTGTCCAAGGCCGCATAGGAACATCGATAGGTTCCAGCAGCCCGAACTTCTTGTGCCTGATGGATTTATTTCTTTGGCATGCATCACATGTCCGCACATAGTCAGTGATATGCTCATCCATCTTAGGCCAGTAGAAGTTAGCCCTCACCCTGCCAATGGTTTTGTAAGTCCCGAAGTGTCCCGCGATTCGGGAGTCATGTTCTGCCTTCATGATTGTCTGCTTCAGATTCTGACCCTTGGGAACATACCACCTGTTCTTGTACAGGAGTAAGCCCTTTTCCGTCGTGAAATGTCGGTCGACCTCTTTGTCACCTGCAGCTGTTGCCTTCAGGATCCTTAAGTACTCCTGGTCTTCGGTTATCGCTACCCGCAGTTGATCCAAAAAGGAAGACTTGAGCCGAAATCCCTGGCACACTTGCAACACCTGTGGTCGCAAGATGTCCCGTTCCTGGCTCCCAACCCACTGTCCGGGGCGAAAAAACGACTGTGGCGGAAAATCACTCCCCCCTTCAGGGCGGTAGTCCCTACGCCGCGACAAAGCATCCGCCTTCTCATTCAACCGTCCTTCTCGGTAAACCACCTTGAAGTTAAATGGTTGCAGGAATTCAGCCCAGCGGTGCTGCCTTCGGTTAAGGACCTTGGTACTATTGAAGTACTCCAAGTTCTTATGATCCGTATAGATCACCAACTGGTCCGTTACCGAGCGTAGCAAATGATCCCATTCCTTGAACGCCGCCACGATGGCTGTCATTTCCTTGTCATGGACATCATAATTAATCTCCGCTGGGTGGAACTTCCTACTATGGTAGGCCACCGGATGCCATCTCTCATCCTCACATAACTGGGAGAGAACGGCTCCTAATGCAAAGTCACTAGCGTCGGTTTCTAGCCGTGTTGGCCGTTCAGGGTCAAAATGTGCTAGGATAGGTTTGGACGTGAACGCTTCCTTTAAATGATTGAAGGCCTGCTCACATGCAGGTGTCCATTCCCATCGGACATCCTTCTTTGTCAAGTCCGTGAGGGGTTTCGCTATCTTGCTGAACCCTTCTATGAACCGACGATAGAAGTTGGCAAAGCCCATAAAGCTTTGAACGTCGACGACGCATGTCGGAGGTGCCCAATCTTTGATTGTCTGCACCTTTTCCGACAACATAGAGATCCCCATATCGGAGATCCTATATCCGCGGAATTCAACCTCCCGTTGGTGGAAACTGGACTTCTTCATACTTACACATAGTCTAGCTTTCCGCAATTTCTCCATTACACGCCTTACCATCGCGACGTGCTCTTCCATAGTTTCGGAGTAGATCAGGATGTCATCCATGTACGCGATGACTCCTTCATCCATGAGATCTCGAAAGACCTCATTTATCATGCTCTGGAAAGTTGCCGGGGCATTACATAACCCAAACGGCATGACCGTGTATTCATACAGTCCATATCTGCACCGGAAGGCCGTCTTCCATTCCTCACCTTCTGCCATCCTCAGAAGATAGTAGCCGTTTTTCAAGTCCAACTTAGTGAACACAACGGCTTTTCCTAACCTATCTCGCAGTTCATTCATCAGCGGTAGAGGGTACTTGCTCTTCACCGTGATTTTGTTCAGCCCTCGGTAATCTATTACCAGTCTTAATGTACCATCTGGTTTTGGCACAAAGAGGATAGGGGCTGCTGCTGAGGAACTGGATCGCCGTAGCTTCCCCGTTCGCAGCATGTCATTGAGATATTCCCGGAGTGCCTTAAGCTCCTTTTCCGATAACGGATAGATAGGCCCAAACGGAGGTTGAGTCCCGGGTAGCAACTCGATCGTGTGGTCATACTTTGAGTGCTCCGGCAAGGCCTCAATCCGTTCTTGACTGAAGATGTCCCCGTAGTCCTTATACTCAGGGAGTAGCTTGACAGTAATGTCAGCACCTTCCTCATCGGAGAATTGTACAATTCCCAACAGGTACACATTACTAGGGTCTTCAGCTAGCAACTCTTCATCGGTCATGAACACTAACCGCCCCTGCTCTGCCAGGCAATTAGCCTTGCAGAAATCTGAGCGCCAGGTTAGTGATCCTGTTTTCCAATCTATGTCGGGATTATGGTCCTTCAACCAAGACATAGGTAGGTACCCGTCCACCTTGGTGTCGGGCATGTCCGCGACTTCAAACCGCATTTCGTTATGGTGGTCGCCTATTCTCATGTCCAATGATTTGGTATAGTGCAGACCTGACCCCGGAATGTGATTACCGCTTGCGTCGCTTATCGGCACATGTACCTTTCGTCGGACACATGGTGCCTGCGTTTGTTTAACCCATCGGCTACTAAGCACTGGCCCAGTAGCTCCACTGTCGAGTAGCAGGAGCGCCTCAGCGCTTACCTGTCTAGCTCCAATCTTCCAGTCTAGCCTTACCCTCAGGTGGATAGACTTGGTATGGCGAGGCAAGTTATCACGCTTCTGCCTCTTCACTTGTCTTAGGGACTTAGTCATCTTGGCTTACTAATTCTGATCTCTTGCCTTTCGACACAAGAGCGGCCACAACGGGTCGGCAAACGTTAAGGGATTGGGAATCGTGTTATCAATAGCTAGGGTGTTTACTATCACGCCAGCATGATTTCGGGTACTAAACCCTCCTCAGGTAAACTTGATCATAGTATCATTTATTCAATCAAGTCCAGCCTGAACTAATCCCGCTTGTACTAACCATAACAAATTTTCCCGAGGTGGGTAGAGGTCCGCTCTTGGACCGGTTCCAAGCGAAGCAACCTTGCTTCCCCAATGTCGAGCGTCTCCGCGAGCGAGATCTCTCCCAGCCTCAACCGAAAATAATACCCTATGACTTGTCCGTCCCAGTAAAGAAATCCTGAAAGAAATACAAATAACTAGAACAAAGGAAATAACCTGAAAACCCACAAAGGAGAGATCACCCTGTCCACCGCATACGGCCTTCAACATCTATCTGCCCACACCACCTGGGTGTAGTCAGCATCAGGGTCGTTCATGCAGTAGAGGGGTACTTACCCATCCCAGAAGCCACTTCCGGGGCTCCTTTTCATCCATCCCGCAGGGGTCTATGGATACAGGTTATTAAGGTTCTACCTTACACAGAATGGGGTCTTACCTATTCTGAGCCGTCAGTATCAACCTCCATAATCTGAGGTGATGCCTGTCGGACTTCAAGTATCTTTGACGAGGTAGCCGGAGGTGGCGCTTCAATGCGCTTTAGTCGCTTGTCCGTACCTGAGGGCTCGCTTACCGGGGCTGACCGTTTCAACCCACGAGCCTGTTTGGACGAACTAACGACTGGGGACGTCGCGGTGCACTTTCTCCAAAAGTGACCCGTTTGTCCACACTTGGTGCACTGGTTGTGCTTTCTCCGACGTTCGGTCAAAGTCGACGGGATTTCCTTATGCGCCAGGGCATACTCAGAAGTCCCCGGCTTTGCCTGTTTCCCCGCATTGAAATTAGTAGGTTTGGCAGACCGCTGGTTCTGTCTGCCCGAACCTTTATCCTTCTTTTTAAACCTTCCGGAAGTTGAGGACCTATCCTCCTTCTTGTCCGTTGGTTGAGACCGTTGGACAGGGTGGATAACTCGGTTGCTGAACCGGGTGTTGTCTTCCAGTGTGTGTCCAACCTTCCGAAGAAGATCAAGGTAGTCGTTCAAGTCGGTAGGATGGGGCTCCTTCAGTGCCCACGCGTTCCTCACTTCTTGAGTAATGCCCGACCGTACCTTATCTCGTACCTGCACAGGGTCTGTATAGCTAAGCTTATACATATAGTCAATTATCTTGTCCAGGTACTCATCGATGTGATGTGGCTTCATCACTAGGTCTCGCCACTCAAGGAGGGATCGGTCTCGTTCCGCTTGGTCACCGCCGAAACTCCGTTCAAGCCGTTCCCGGAATCCTTTCCACGTTCTTAACGGGTTACTGTTATTAACTGGAACTCCGGTACGCTTGGCTGCCTCCTTATTGATGTGGGAGTGCAGCCCAAGATACCATGTTCGGGCAGTATCTTCTAGAAGGGGGATCACCAGGTTTACCTTGTCCATATCGGTCAACCTGCACCCAGCAAAATACTCGAACTTAACCTCTACCAGCGTCAGGAAGCTGGCGAGTTCGGTGACCTTTCCCTTAAACGCCGGAATGCCGCTCAGCTTTTCCGGCTTCTTCTGCCGTTGTCTAGATGATGGTCGTGCAGCCGCCCTACTCCGTAGTTCCCTTGACAGCTTCTTAGCACGGCGGTCCCACCGTCGTTTCTTCTCGTCGCTCCAGTCATCCTTGCGAGCGCCGAGAAAAGGGGTCAAGTCGGGGAGAGAATCGGCATCATCATCATCCGAGCTATCATGGTCAGAGTCCCCAGGATCTCCACCTGCTCCCGTAGTACCACCGACAGGTGGTCCATTTCCACCTCCACTACCCCCGGTATTTCCACCTGGGGTCTCGCGGGGTCTATCATACCCATCAAACCTTTCCTCCTGGCCATCCTGATTCCCATCCTCGGGGGGGTTAGCCCCTGATGGTACTGATGCCGGTGGTGGAACAGGTCGTTGCCCACTCTCAGGAGTTGGGTTCGGAGCCGCCTGAGTTGTCGCCAGAAACGACTGAAGCTCTGGACAACTCAAAGGTTGCATTGGGGGCCCCGCGTGTCTCCATGACCCACAGTACCCACATGTTGGTCGTCCGTCTCCCTCCTTCTGTCTTCTTCGGTGCCTTACCGGGGTCCGTGGTCCCTTCCTGCACCCGTACGTGTGGTAATGAATCCACCCCATACGGGTTTCTTCCGATTTGCAGCCCGACAGACAGTACTCGTCTTGGCTGTCCGACTCACCACTAGTGATCGTGGGGAGGATGGAGGGAAGAGTTGGTTTTGAGGGGGCAGAAGGAATCACGGGTGCCCAAGGAACGGAACGAGCGGGTGTCCCAGGTCCGGGGATCGGAGTCCCTCGTGATGGAGCCATGGGTGCTCGCTCTTCCTGGCGCCTGACCTGTTCAAAGAATCCAGGTGAAGCCGCACGCAGCGGTCGGTACCCTGGGGTAACCGATACTGTTGGCGGGAAAGCTGCGACAGGGAAGGTATCAGGAGGGGGCAATGAAACTGGTAAAGGTGTGGGTCTTGGGGCAGCAATAGGAGGTACGGGAGTTGCAACCGACGGTGTTGCAGGGGGGTTAATGGGAGCGGGGGTCGGCCGAGGAGTAGGGTCAGGTGTATCTGGTGCTGTGATACCCTTTGGCTTGGACGTCCTTTTCTTAACCCGACGCCCATCGGTTGGTCCAATCGCCGGACTTCCTGAACGACTGCGGGCGATCGAGGAGGGGACAGACAGCGAGCCTGTTGATGCTCTTGTGAAGGACGAGGTATAACTGTATCCTTCCCCCTTGAGGCTTTCCAACATCCGTATGCCCACGGGGCTTAGGTACGCCCTCCACTGTTCATCCCGGGCTCTCATAGCCAGTTCCATCCCGAAGTTCTCCAGCTTCGTGTGGACAAGTGGGAGTGGGGGCGCCGCCTCTATCATCAGTACGTCATTCTCAGCATCAATACTATAACCTCCCGCGAAGGCCCTTTCCAGCGCTGCCATACGATCCTTCAATGCCTTCTGGTCTCTTAACATTCGCAGGTATGCCTCCTGCTGTACCTTCATCCATTCCACCGCTGCCGTAGTAATCTGTTTACGGAACACCTGCTGCTGCTGGGCATTCCAGTTCTTCAGTTCCCGCTTCGCATCCTCAATCGACTTGGATACCTCCCGGACGATGTAAGGTTCGACGAACTCGCGGGAGAACTCGCTAAAGGGTACTCCTTGCGGTGGAGGAGGGAGCATGTTGTGGACGAGGGCGGCGTCTTGGAAGAACGAAAGCGCCGCAGCGCGAGGGTCTGTAATCATAAGATCAACACATTCATCAGGTAGTTGAATAGGGGCGGCCTCCAGGAGCAATTGGTGACCGTCCCATTCAATACCGCGGACGTCCGCGAACACCGAAGCACGAAATGTGTTGGCGGAGTTCTCGTCAAGGTCAAGGTCTGAATCCGAGTTGGATTCCATTCTGGGTCGACGTTCGATACTAGCCATTGCGCTTTCCACCCTGGGCTACTTGTTCGAGACAAGGTTACCAGTATTCACGCAAGGTCAGTGCCGAAGGTCGAAAAACAATTAATCAGGAGAGGAGTTAAGCGAGGAGCTCGCTTAACGATATACTGTAACGGGGGCACCCCTAGGAAGATGGATCCCCAGGTTGCGACCGCACCAAACAACTTCAAACTTATCACCAAAAGTTCACACAGATGTAAGAGTAAAGTAGACGGTAAAACTTAATATCGTTAAGCCTGACGCTTCACTCAATTAAGGTCTCGAGAGGATTGATTGTTGGAGTAGGAGAGTTCTCGCATAGACTTTCAGGTAGTTTTATCTTATGCCAGAAACTCCCCCATCAGTTTACTCCAACTGTTCGAGCACACCCTTCTCCGCTAAGGGCGGTCCGACACGTCTCCTGACACCCCCTTCGGGCATGTATGTGTCGACCCGCTCTAGTCGGCGTTCACCATATGTGCATATCGTTTCTGCGGCGCATTTCCATTCTGCCCGCCGGAGTGAAAACCTCTGCGCATCGGGGACTTGCCAGTGGCTAACTGTCAAGACCCCTTGCTGAACTAGACTATCTATGACACCCTTCCCATGCGCGTTGATTTCTTCTTGACGCCGGAAGCTACCGTGAACGGTTTATCTATCTACTATTTACGAGTCTCGGGCTTCCGGTGTCTTCCGCAGGGTACGGTGGTCCAGGAGTGATCCAATGGGCGCTACCCACGACCACTACCTCGGATACACCTTACCTGCGGTAGGAATCATGCTTTTAGTGTCTCTGCACTTCCCTCTCAGAGCCTATGGCGTTGGGGACATCCTTGGGCGTGGTAGGTGCAAAACGTTCCCAGTCGTCCCGGCACCACCCGGGACTACCTTCGGGACCCCCACGGTTAACTCCCGTTAACTCCGTCAGTTTTGGTCCGTTTTACTCCGAACAACTTGGAGGAGGTACTCCACCTTCCACCCTATGCCCCCTTGTATATCCTGCGAACAGCTTACGGTCGACCGGACGGCAGCAACGTATACGGTGTTGCAAGCGGGTCTCCAAAGATCCTCCTTTGGTAGACTGCACACAACTACACAACCGTTTGCCCATGACGTCCGGGCCTCAAGGCGGGGCCGGAGGGGCATGATAGGAATAATGTCTTCAATTTACAGCTTCTCCGTAGCTGCGTAGCTCGCCCAATAGCATCTCCCGGAACCCCAGATTCCAGTATTATGCATGGCTTCGTGTGACAAACATTCCAGTCATTTTTCCCAAACTCCCCGAGGGACTTCGTATTGGCAGGTAGGGTAACTCAGGTCCTTGAACAGGGTAATCCAAGCCTCAAGGCAGGGTAACCCTGTTCTGTGGGTAGGGTAATCTTGTCCGGTGGACAAGTGGATTTTCTCCTGTTACCCTATCTATCCCTCTTCCGGGGATAGACACACTCGGCCTTTCTCTAGTTACCCAGCCTAGCTGTGTATTGGCCCTTCATAGGTCCCTAAGTACGCTGACACCAACCTTGGGCGTAGCCATGTACCTAAATACTTGTGTCCACTAAGTCTGCTCATCTCGGAGCCCAGGCCATCGGGTCTCCGTAGGTCAAGTACTCACTTGCCTGCCGGTTCCTACCAGTTCGCCTCCAAGCTACCTGTATGGGTGTAGGTTCAAGCTGCCATAGCTCACGTATGCTGGGTCGTTACACCTGCACATGCAGTTCTGCCAAGTGATTCAGTAGTGTCTCGGCCCTTGCGGGGCTACCATGACCTCTCCTTCCCAGGTTTGTTGTTGCCAGTGGTTTGCCCATTCCTGGTCTTCGTCCCAGTCTCTTCTTTTGGTGCACTGTGTTGGCCACCACGATTGTCTTTCCTTTGCATCGCGGTGTATCGTACACTCGTGGTTGGTGCACGGCGTCCACTTCTTTTTTACCGGTTCCTTCACCTGTTTTTCCCCTTCTTCCGCTTCCTGCAGTGCTTGTAGCACGTTTTTTTCGACTTCTTCGCAGTCCTCAACTGCCACCCAACTGTTTTCTTCTACTGCGGTGCGGACGGTGGGTTGCTGGTTTACACGGGTAGCGCTGGTGGAAGAGAAGGACGACATTTTTAGCGTTGGTAAAGTTGGTAGCTGGGTACCACTCTTGATCGTATTCGGGGGAATAACCAGTCCACTTGGCACGGTATTGTAGTTTATCGTAGTGCAAGCCAGAGTCGATTATCTCTGCGAGTTCGTATTCGTTTTCTCCGTCTATGTGAATAGGTGGAGTGAGAAGTTTCTTCTCTGAGGGAAAAAAACTTTCTTCGTCTGCTTCGATGAGGCTGGTGTGGAAGGTTGGATGGGTTTGTTTCATCGAGGTGGGGAGGTCGAGTTTACATGCTCGCAATCCGACTCGTTCGATTATCCTGAATGGTCCCAGTTTCTTGTAGTCCAACTTTCTTGCAGGTCTCGTGGTCCGGATGTTTCGTGGTATGAGCCCTACCTTATTGTTGGCTGCTAGGTTCGGGTCTGGTTTCCGGTACTTATTGCTCTTTTCCTTCTGACTCAGTTGAGATAGTGTTATCTCATCTCGTAACATGTCGTGAAGTTTCGTCATACCATGTGCTTGCTGACCTTTCTCGGCACTTGATATTCTGCCGAGTTGAAGATGGGATCGTATCTGTAATTTGCCAAGAATGGCGTGGTTGGTGTTGTTTCTTGCTCTCCGTTGTTGTAGACAAACTCTGCCGTAGATAAGATTCCTGTCCCGTCGTTTTGTTGGTAGTTGACATATGCTCTTAGATATTGTTCCAATATCGCATTTGTTCGTTCGGTTTGTCCATCTGTTTGGGGGTGGAAGGCCGTGCAGAACCGTTGGCTGATGCTTAATTGTTGTGTTATTTTCTTCCACAACTCCGATGTGAATAGCGAGCCTCTGTCCGCGACGATATCTTTCGGTAGGCCATGCAATCTAATGACTTGGTCTTTAAACAGGTTGAAGAATTGTGGTGTTGTCATATCCTTTTGGCATGGTATAAAGTCTGCCATTTTCATGAGTCAGTCGATAACGATCCATCTGGCATCATAACCATTCAATTCTGGGAGTCCGGTAATGAAATCCATTGCTATGGATTGCCATGGCCTTCCAGGCACTTCGACTGGTTTGAGCAGACCATAGGGTGCGTGGTTTATTGTTTTCGTCCATTGACAGGTGTAGCAATTTTTCACATATCGTTTAATATCGCCTCGCATTGAAGGCCAGTAGTAGGATCGTTGAACGAGTGCTACCCTCTTGGATGTTCCTCCATGTCCTACTTGCAGGTTGTCGTGATTTCTTCCTATCATTTCAGTTTGTAAGGCTTCCTTGTCGGGAATCCTTATCTTGTTATCGTACCATAGGTAACCGTCTTTCTCCCGGTATAGCCCGACTGCTATGTTTTTCATTTGTTTTAGGCTCTCCTTTAAAGCCTTCTGAACCTCGCTGATTTCATCGTCGTTGGAGTTGCCCCATCGTATCCATTCTTCGTATTCTTTGTGTTGTATGGTTCTCACCTTCATCTCGCTTAGCGACTCGTACCCGCTGTCTACGTCTTCCGCTTCTCGCAGGTACCTTTCCCTTGGTAGAAGGATCCTTTGTCATTGCAACCATGTTTCTTGCTTCTCTGGGAAGTCTTCGGTCCTTCTGGTCAATGCGCCTGGCTTTCCTCCTTCTTTTCCTGGTCAGTATTCGATTTGAAGGTGGTATTGGCTTAATGTCCCGCTCCACCTGATCTGTCGTCTATTGAGTTCCTTGGTGGTAGTAAACTATAGTAGGTTCTTGTGGTCTGTGATAACATGGATTATATGCTGACTTCCTAGCATGTACTTTCTCCAGTCTTTAATTGCTTGAACAATGGATAACAGTTCCTTGTCGTGATTGTCATAGTCTTGCTATGCCTTTGACCTTGTTCTTGATCAAAATGCGACCGGTCTCCATAATCTGTCCTCACCCTGCTGGGAGAGGATACTGGAGCATACGTAGTTGGATGCATCAGTCTCGATCATGATGGGTAGCGTGGAGTTGAAGTGTTATAGTATTGGCGTCGTAGTAAGTCTCTCTCCCATGGCGTCGAATGCTCGTTGTTCTTTCTTGCCCCATTCCTATTTGATCCCTTTTCTCATTGTATCATAGAGGGGTTTAGCTAACCTGCTAAATCCTTCAATGAATCTTCGGTAAAAGTTGCAAAAGCCTACAATGCTTTGTACTCCTTTTACACTCTTGGGTGCTTTCCATTCTTTGATAGCTGCTGTCTTGACTGGATCGGCTCGTACTCCTTGCGGGTTGATGATGAATCCTAGGTATTCGAGCTCGTTCGTATGGAAGTCGCATTTCGAAGGCTTTAGTTTAACCTTGGCTTCTCTTAATACATCCAGGACATTCCTTATATCTTGGTGGTGTTGTTCCATGTTGTCCAAATAAACGAGGATATCGTCTAGGTAGACGATACAACATGCCTCTAGGTATTTGCCTAACTTGGAGTTGATCCACGGTTGGAATATGGCTGGTGCATTGGATAATCCGAAGGGCATGACTAAATTTTGTATGGTCCGTATCTAGTTCTGAAAGCCGTTTTCCCCTGGCCTCTTTTGGCTATCCTTATGTTGTGATATGCGTCCTTTATATCCAACTTGGTATAGTATTTGGCCTGTACTAGTCAGTCCAATGCTTCGTCGATCAATGGTAGAGGGTACCTGTCTCTTTATGATACCGTATTCAGTCCCTGGAAATTCACGCAAAGTCTCAGTTTCCCATCCTTATTCTTGACAAATAGGATGGGTGCCCCCGCTGAGGAGGATGATGGTCTGATACATTGCCTGGCCAGGTTCAGTTGGAGGTATTCGCGTAGTGCCTTCAACGCTTCCTCCCTCAACCGGTAGAGTTTCAAAAAGGGGGCTGCTTTTCCTTCCTCTAGCTTGATCTGGTGATCTTCGCTTTGGTGTGTGGGAAGATCCGTTCTTTTATTTTCTTCGAATATGTTGAGGTAATTGTGATATTCTTTCAGGACCAGTTGCCTCAGAGTTATCTTCTTCTTTTTGGCTTCCTCTTTTACCACTAGTCACGTGTCTATCATTGACGCTTCTGCGATCGCTGGTCCGTCTTCTTCTTCGTCCCATTTGAGGATCCCTGTGTGTTCTCCTCTCCAATAGAGTTGAGGGAAGGCCTTTGTTGATATGAACGATATGCTTTGGGGTTTCTCTTCCGTCGTTTCGGTTCGGGTGTTGTCTTTGTGGGTTCCTCATCCGCTACTGCCGAATCCTTCCTCCATTCTTTTGGTTATGTCTAGGTCTCGGACTTCGCAGAGCTCCCTGGTGTCGATACTTACACTAATGATCTGGGCTATACAATCCACCTTTCGGATCATATAGTCCTCATCCTTCAGGTTTATTAGTGGGACTTGCACCTTGTTCCTATAGTCCGCATCAATCACCCCTGCACCTGTGGTAATCCCATGTCGGGCGGCCATACCACTGCGTGGAGTGATTCTTGCATAGGTGCTGTCAGGTAGTCCTATTGCAATTCCCGTTGGTATCGTCCTTTGTCCTCTTGCGGTGACCATCGTGTCTTCTGTGCTGTACAGGTCGTGGCCCACAGCCTTCTTCGATCCTCGTGTTGGCTTTCTAGCATTCCGGTCTAATACTTGTACCCTTATGCCTTCGTTGTAGGGGATCGTTTCTTCTTGTTTGGTGTCTATGTGGAGGATCTGAGTCCGCAGGTTTTCTTGTATTGCTTTCTTTTCAGGTATCGTCCCAACCGTTGGAGAAGTTTCCAGGCACAACTGTCTGCAGAAGCTGCCATTGAAGTTGATTTGGCCTTTTTCCCAGTCAATGTTGGGGTTGTGTCGTTTTAGGCATGGTGTTCCCAGTATAGCATTGTGCTTATACAAATGCGCCACTTGGAATGTCATTGCTTCGTGGTGTGCTCCTATCTCCATAACTCCTCGTGTGATATGGGGAACAGGTCCTGCTTCGCTTTTTTCCCCATTGACGACGAATATGTCTCTGGGTTTCTTGATCTTTCCCACGGGTATCCCGTGGACTGGGCAGAAGCTTCTGCCGATGAAGTCCTCGGTAGCCCCTGAGTCTAGCATTGCATTCGTTTCTGTTTCCATGTTGTTCGTACATAGGTTTATCTTTATCATAAGGTGTTCGTTATTGCAACTGTTCGTGTTGTTGATCATTGCCTTATTGTCTTTTGCCATTGATATGTCTGCGATGCTGGTGGGTTTGCTTCATCCGTCATCCCTCAGACCACTCTTTGCTGGGGACTTTATTCATTTAAAGTCTCCAGTTCAGCCGTGCTTTCTGCCGTTCCCAGTTCTTGAGTCTTTGGCTCTCTCCCTCTGCAGTCCTTGATCAAGTGACCCTTCAATCCGCACCCGAGACAAGCATTCTCCTTTCTCCTTCTCTGGTGGTCCTGGTCTGAGAGGCGTTGGAATCTCCTGCGTCATCTTCCTGCTACATCCATGACCATTGGATCCCTTCCGTTGCTTGCTTCAGAGGTGCCCTCGGGCGGTAGGTTCCATTGCCGTTTCGTGGGATGGTCGGCTTTCGCGGGTCACTCGTCCTATTCCAAAGGTGGTTGACCAAGTTGGTCTTGTTTTCCGTCTTGATTGCCCACGTGGCGAAGTGCTCTGTCATCGAGAACAAGTGGTCGTAGTCTTGCTAGGCCTTTTGGATTGTTCCGTTACTTGCCCCGTAAAGGGTTCGCTATTCGGTGCTGTCGTCATATTCGGCCTCGACGGCTACCATGCGGAACTTGTGCCCGCAGACTGAGACGTTATCCCTTCCTTGCCGCATCGTGTCCAAGTTCAGTCGTGCCATTTCCTTAGCATCTCGTTCTTCAAACTGGGTTCGCAGCATGTCCTTGAGTTCGACCCATGTTGTCCATACTCTTTCTCGACTGCCTTCCACCTATGGCATGATCCATTTGCCTGCAGCTCCCCTCAGTTGGCTTTCTGCGAACGCGACTTTTATCGCATCCTTGTCTTCCTCATACCCCTTGACTTTGAAATATTGGTCCCATTGACGCAGAAACTGTCTTAGTTCGGTATGGTCCCCTGTGAACTTATCGCGTTCTGTAGCCTTGGACCTTAATTCTGGTTCAGTATTGATCCTTGAGAGGAATCGGGTTAACTGCTCTTCCGTCATGAGGAGAGCATTCGCAGTATTTCCCTTTGGGCGTGCCAGGGTTGCTGCTAAGGCCATTCTCGCTCACCGCGGAGTTCCTACGGAGGAACTATCAGGCGTTGAGGTCCTTTCCGGTGTAACCAGGCTTGCCGCTCGTGATAGCTGCCTTGCTGCTTGTCCTAAGGCTGTATCTGGTTGTCCTAGGATTAAGTCTTCGTCGGTGAGATTGATATCTCCTTCGTTGTCTTCAGTGAATGTCGTACCACCCAGGGTGGCCGCTTTGTCCTCATTAGGTGTCGCAGGAGATGCAACCAATTGTTATGCTTTCCCACTACTCGTGTTACTCACGACAGGTAAAGACCTTCGTTAAGCTTCCGAAGTGCGCTGCGCTGTGTCCTAGAGCTCCTTGAGTCCCTAGGCCCTATCTTAGTATTCTCACGCAAGAATAGGTTTCTCACCAGTGCCGAGAGTATCGGTCTTTACTCTGTTAACCGGATCGGCATAGCGGATAGGTTCTTGACTCTATAGTTGGTCTGTCTAGCGGATAGGGTTGGAGCATAAAGGTTTTTGTATTGTAAAGATCGTAAGGTAGTAAATAGGAAGTAATAGTAGATGGTTGCGTGAAGAGCTAACTCAACTGTGAAATCCCGGCCTTTATATAGGCCTCTTCCCGCAACCCTAACACTTCCCTGATCCTCAAGCGAGGTCAGGTGGGAAATCCATCACCTGACTTTAAACAAGTCATGTGTGCAACATAAATCAAACGCAATATAAATAAACCAACCACATGACCTACTAACGAGGCCATGTGCGTAAAACCACCTTAAACATAAACAAGCCCCATGACCTGCTAATGACATCATGTGCGTGGAAGAATAACTTAACTGTATGACGTCTAAATGACGTCACTTGTGAAACCCTTTCCCTGCTGCCATCATCTGGCTAGCTCTCCTCTGGCCATATTGTGACACTCACATACTAGTGAGTATTGTAAGGTGAGTATATATAGGAGTGCTATAAGTATGATTCATTGTTGTAGTTTTTCCAACATGTAGATATTGAGCTCTACATCTCTAAATGCACTTATCTAGTAAATTGTACCATCTACCATTATTACTCTTTTATTATATAGCTTAAGGTTTACGAAGTCACTTGAGTTTAGTGATATATAAGAGGTTGTACCTCAGTCACAAACCCATTCAAGGGTAGTATCATCTTGCTTTAGTAGCAATTTCATTATTAGTCTGGTGCTATATTCATTACTATCAGTAATGTTTACATTTTTAGTAGTGATCTTTTTTTTTCTTGAGGTAATTGGAACTCTTCATTGTATAATTATCATGCTGAAATCTCTTTGACTTATAGTAGGTATATTTCTTTTCACTAGCTATCTTTTTTGTTGATAACCGAGTGTAGAGCATATTTTCTTCCTCTGGTTTCTGTATCATTTCGGTTGCTCGAATTATAAAGATGTTTCATTCGTGATTTTACAACATACTATTTTTTATGTCGTACATGTTACATATATCATGGAGTACTTCCAGCAGTATTGCGATAAATATACATTCTTTCAGTATCTATGATTGTGTAAATAGTTTTATGATTTTCTGCAATTCTTTAGATAATTTTCTACTGCTTTTGTTCACCAGACTGCATCTTTGAGTAAACCAGTTCTAGACTATTTCTAAACTAGAAACAAAGTTAGATATGCTCATTTCTTGCAAGTATTCAAGGCACGTGACGTTTGGAAGTAGGATAATATCTGTACTAGATGTTTCACTCTCAAACCTATTCTTGAGAGATTGCCATCCTTAAGCAGAGCTTTTATAAGTAGCTATATCAGAATGGGAAGTAGAGTCAACCACTTTGTACAGAAATACTGTTGCTCAGTAGTTTTTATTGTTCCATTCTTCTGTTTTCTTTGTGCTTGTTAAGCTGTCTTTGGCTGCATGTTCTGAGTCTTTTTCAGCTCCACTTACAGTTTTCTATAGTCCCATGGCCTTGAAGTCTATCTCCTAGGCTTTTGCCTAGATGTGATAGTTTTCTTAGCTATGGAGTTTAGGAAAGTTCTTAACAGAAATGATGAAGTTGTTGGGATTGTTTGAGATAGTTGCAGACAATTCTGGCAATACCATTTTTTAGTATCTGGTTATAAATCCTATGATTATATATAAACTCATTTCAGTTCTGTTTTATTCTCAAGTTTGCCACCATTGAGTTGACAGGTATGTGAAGAATTGTAATAGAACCCAGCAGATATCTTCATGGTAGGAGGTACAACAGTATGGGCAAATCTAATTGACTGACAAAGGTTGATTCTTGCAACAGTTTCTGCAGATAAAAAAAGAGAGGCAATCAAGGTTTTGTCTTTCCATCTTCATGTTGAATGGTTTAAGGTGGTGAGTAGTAATAGTATTTAGTGTTTCACTGATGGAATAGAATCATTGTACCTAATAGCAGGAGGATATTTGGCTTGCAATGTCACTTAGCTGATCTCATAACCTTAATATATTGGTAACTCTGATACTTGTCTTGTGATATTCAGCTGGCAGTGAGAGTTGAACACTTTATAGTTTTAGACTATAAGATAGAATTCCCCACTTGCACTATTGAAGTATATGATAATGTCGAAAGTACATCCATCTATATATATCCATAATCTAGTGACATGCACAGCCACCCATCCAGGGAAATATCTATGAGTCATACATGGTTGCATACATGAGTCACACCGACTCAGGTATGTGACCATTCAGGGTAAGGAAATCGCACATTGTAATCGAAACATCTCTCGGATCTCCAGGAGTCCCTGCGGGATATAGTTCGCGAGTGCCCTAGGATGTGAATATTCCATTCCGCACTAGGAGGCCCCATGTGAAGGAAGACATTCAAAAATATCTCTCCAAGGCGGTTGTGATACCCGTCGGGCCAAGCACCGACGACATAAGGAAACATGTGGAAAGGAGGTCAGATAGAGAGGCTGAGCCCGAGGTGATGAACGATAATTTGATGGGCGGATATTGTCAGAACTATCACCTAAAAGATATCAGATGTGTGCGTACGAGAATTCAGCATTTCCGCCTTATCAATGGTACATACTTACAAGCGATTATGTCCTTCTTGTCTCCCTAAACATTGACGCCATTCTGGAAGAGGTGACAATTCGTCAGGGAAGAAAGAAGCTTGAAGAGATAACAAAGGGTTATGGACTGGGTGACTCCTCCACGACAACTCTAACCCGAGTGAAGGCACAGAAGTGGATCAAATCTATACTCAGAATGAAGTTCCTGATGTGGGTTTTGTATTCAGAACGGCCATTACGGACCTTGGAGCTCAGTCGTGCGCCGGGAGTGGAGATAGAATCGGCAGATCTGGATGTTGAAATCGTTCCTGCGTTACAGACACTCGTAGCATCTTCTCTGGGTCTAGTTATCGTCGAAGCATCTTCGTCCACTGTCTGAATTGTATATTATACCCTATAAGAGCATCTCTCGAGTGATCCAACCCTATTCCTTAGTTCCCACTCAGCAATGCAGAGGTTTGCTTGACATACCCCACCTCTAGAAGTGTCCGGGGCCTCTCGTCAATTCTTCGCTGCGTCACCCCTAAACAATGCCCGTTGTCCAATATGCTTCTTGTTAAATCCGATGAGTGTATATCTGCTCGACCAATGTTGTTACCCTCTAACCGGCATAGAGGCCTCGGCCCTTATTTTAGAGGGAAGGGAGGGCCTGCGGGATTTGCCGGACTCTCCGCACTAGCCTTTCTCCGGATTCCGGCGATGGCTGCTACTGTATTAGAGATGAAAGAATAGTATGTTAGCGCAACTAGTAGGATGGGGGTAACAGCTCTCAGATGGGCAGCTATCGGAGAGCATGAGGAGCTCGTGGACCCGCTCCTGGAGCGAGACGGTGTCAACCCTAGTCGAACAGACACAGGATATGGCCAAACGCCGTTCTCTTGAGTAGCTAAGAGCGGGTATGAGCCGGTACTAAGGGTGCTTTTACAACAGGGTGCCAATCCCGATGTGGTTGGCACAGAATACAGCGAGACACCACTCTCGTGGGCGGCTAAGTGGAGACGAGCTCAAAGCATTAAGAGTGGTAGCAATTCTGTGCAATTTGATATCGCTTATATCTTCCAGATAAATTACTTGCATGTTAGCGATTGATATTTGATTACCGGGCTGTTTTCCTCCAACACTTTAGTACAATCATGGACCTCAATTTCCACAAATGTTAACACGGACCTTCTGGATCACATGGCTCTCCAAGTGGTCCCCATCAAACAATTCCCCATCGCACACTATTTCTTCTTTTTTTTTCCCCACCCTGGTGATCCCGCTAGAGAAAGCTAGAGAGGCAACTAAGATGGGCACTCAGGGGGTCTTTCAAACCCTGCTCCCATAAGGGTTCAGAATGAGCATACCACCTATTGTAGTCACGCACGTGCAGAAACTGTTGACGGGCATGGCAGTGTTCGGTTTGTTCCATGTCAATGTACGGTTGTTTAGATAAAGTTGGTAATGGATACACATGCACTAAAAACTCGCCAAATGGAGGGCAATCACACAGGATCACTCAGCAGCCTGTACATTCCTACAGGCTCGCTGAGCCCGGCCATATGAGTCCTGGAGAGGCGGCCGGGTTACGGGCTGCACTCAAGCCGCCCCAGCTCTGGGAAAAATCCAGGGCGGCCGGGTCGGGCCCAATCTCTGGCCCGGCAGGCCGACATTGATCCAGCAGAACTTCGTCTTGTAGCTTCCCCTTTTCGGGCTTTCCGGAGTCAGGATAAAAGAGTGCATCAGCGGGGGGTAAGCAATCGAGAGCGGGTAAGTGATGGTATGTATTTTCCTACCGGGTTGTCTTCTGCTAGGTTGAGCCGGAAAACAGGTAGTTCCCGAACGTCATGCAATCTTCCCTTTTCAAGTTCGATTCTTTCCTTCTCTCACCGTAGTTGCTCCGCCTCGAGCTCGCGCTGGGCAACAGACATCTCCTTTTCCTTCTCTGCCTTCTCGTATTTCCCCCTCTCACTCTTTGCAACAATTTTCCCCAGCACGCAGCTAATTTTTCGCAATCTTTCATGCTCTCCGCCCTCGGCATCATGACATTTGCAACGACTGTCTCAGCGGCATTGTGCGCATGTTGGGGTTGTTCGAGTAGCGGGCTTGGCATTCGGTGACCTTTGATGGTATCAGGGAGGTTACGGGAAGCAGGGGCCCAGAAGTAGCGTCATAAGGGGGATGCAGAGGGAGGAGAGCGATCAGGCCCTCATTGGGTCGGGTCCCAACCTTTGCAGTTTTTCCGATAAGTACACAGCTTGATCTGCTTTGTTTGCCAAGATAGTGTTACCACAGGTTATCTGATATCGGATCTTGCTCCAGTTGTGCCCTTTTCCCAGCTGAGAGGGTAATTCACATATTGAGACACCCGAAGGGTGCTTGGTGAAGGAGTGGTTAACTAGAGCTGGATAGGTTGGCATCCACCCGCAGTTCCAGCTAGATTCCCGCAATTTTCTATGGCCCGACCCCTCCACCTGCGTATCCGCTCGGTCACACAAGTGCTCTGCGTGCCCTGCTGCAGGTATGTGTTTCGGCGGATCCTTAGTCTGTCAGGTAGGCAATATGTCGCAGCTCACGAAATATCAGGATAATGCTTTACTATTAAAGGTTAACGCACCGGTCTCGGGTTTTCGGATGGCATTGTAGCGGTTTTCCATGCTCGGGGAATTGGTGCGGCGGTCACTACCTTAATTGGTTTGCCAATTCTACTATAGTGGGTGATTAGTGGAAAGAATAAATTTGAACTCAAGATGCGACACCAGGCACCCCTCGGGGCAGCAGTAAGATGAGGGTGTTGTTTTTTTGGCAGACTTTGGCATGCCAGCGTAAACCAGGGTTAGGGCCCAATTCGCTGATATATAGTGACATGCGGTGGAGTGAAAGGAAATTAATGCCAGCGGTGGCTTTCCGGGGACTCTTGCTTCTGGTATAAATGACCCAGCACTGATATTTCCAAGACAACACTTGGATATACACTCACCTGGCCAATATTTTCGCCGGAGTTTATTTCAGGAGGCCTTCAATAGGATGTATCCTATTGAGCATTATCTGAAACCAGGTGGATTCAACTTCCGCTGCCCAGGCACCTGCAGGGCGATACCACCCCATGGCCCGGATGTGTGCAACCATAGGCAGTATTGCTGGATCAAAAGTGTTACAAACAGGGGGTTGACAGCTGCAGTACCTGCCGATATCATACTCCTGAGAAACACTATAGAGCATAAACCGCTTACCGAGTAGGAGTTTACCCCCCCTTCCAATACTTATCCGCAGTTCCAACTTGCAACTTCTATCTCTCTATTCCGAGTCGGGGACTATCCCCCCAATAACGAGCTATTGAGTCACCTGTATAACACCCCACCCCTGAATCTCATCAACTCTCTAAGAGTCTTGATAGAGTTACGAAAATTCAGAAGCAACCTGTACAGGGTTTGTACAACATAAAAAGTTTTATGGTATTATTACTCACTGCACTTTCCTCTCCCACTACTATTCCTACACTTGTATTCTCTCTGGGTACTCATTCAAGCTTGCCAACCTCCTTTACTTCTTCTACCATAGTTGCCTGCCATGGACCCCACCCGAGAAAACACCTCAGTGGTGCCAGGGGAGAATTAATTGCAGGCACCAGGGCTTAGTGCAATCTACTCACCATTCATCGGTGGAAAAACAGTGAAACAGGAATCCCACGCCCTAGGATGATGACTACGTATAGGGCCCCCAGTGTGGAAAAAGCCTTCAGAATGATCCGAGATCCCATTTTAGAAAGGAGTCCGAATTTTACTCGATTTTCCCCCAAATCATGCTTACTCCCTTCATACCTTCCGCGTAAAAACTTGGTTATTTGGGGAATGCACCGGAGCCATCGGGCACCTTGGTTGTAGCTCTTCTTTCATAGTTCTTTAGATAGCTGGTTAGGGTACTGAATAGTGGATAGCAGTAATAGTGGCAGAAAGGTTATTGGAATTGCGTAAGGGTATTTTTCACTACCTTGGCATGCGGTCCGTATTTGTCAGCAGGGAGAGTAAGCCGGAGTTTGGGAGAGCTGGAGGGAGTGAATACTCTTGCGAGCCGAGTCGTGGATAGGCAGTGGGTATGTGAGAGCAACTTTGACTGCAGCCCCAAGTTAAGGAGTGGGCAGCGAGTACCATATTGTGACCTTGTAGATATGCCGCCCAGAATGGCTAGTAGGTCTGAACCACTTCAGCCGAGCTATGCTAACCTCTTGAGGGTGATATGGTACATCACGAAAAAGACAAGGCAAGGGAAAAGAAACAAGAGAGACAGTTTTCAAAGAAGTCTATAGCCTATGGATCTGCCCATATCTGGTCCTGGGGGGATGGTTAATATACACTTCAGCAAAAGCTAAACTAAACCAAGGAAGGTCTATAGATGAAGTTCTTGTAATGAGTAGGCCCGCCACAATCAGCAAAGATTCTAGGGAATACCGGGATTTCTATCGGCTCCAGCACCTACAAGGCGGGAACCTTCCAGTGGGTTTACCGGTAAAAATTGCCCCCCAAAGGTGAAATTCTGCAATCATATCAATGCGGAGAAAGAGGCACCGACACATTTCCAAAGACAGGTTTTAGCCTTAGATGGGGAATACCCTGTCAGTGTGGAACCGGGGTCTTGCATACGGTATCATACTCCAAGCCGAGGTTGGTGAGTGGTACGGTCACATACCACCCCTCTCGAGATGCTTCGGGTATGAGTACGAGTACTGGAACAATTCCAGTAGAGCCTGGGCATAGGGTATCCCACCGTCGCTCTCTTACCACTAGGCGAACGATTCAAGAGACTTATAAGGGAGGCAGGAGGGCGAAGGCATCCCCTCAGATTTTCGGTTCTTCTCGTTTGAGAGCAGTATGGGGTAGCTCTACACTAGCTATCCTTGGGCAACGGGTAACATGCGTTTGATATCGCCCTCTTTCCTATTATATTACTCTGATGCATGACGATGACCTCCCCTGGAGTCTGCAGATGAGCTCCGGAGCACAACCTACCAGATAGGGCACGGCATCAGTCTATCATAGAGCGGTTGGACTCTGACGTAACGAATTTGTACCGCACCAATAATAGATCAATAATATAGGAGTGCCCATAAGGTGGTGGCATTTCCGAACACAACCGTTATTCTATGTGGGCAAAGGGTAGGTCAGAGCCCGAAAGCTTTGGTGTATGCAATAGCAGTCGTGTTCACAAACGTCACGACATTACGAGCACAGTGAATTTCCCGGGGTATGTGGCTGTTCTGGGGGTGGGGGAGGCGTCACGGGCCATCTGGTCACGAGTAACTGTGGCACGGGGGAGTTGGGGGGGGGGCTTACAAATGTCTGCTGCATGCAACCCTTTCGCAGCCAGCCCCCATCCGACCAAAACGTAGGGATCATCTGCCATATTAGGGACGGGCGGCGAGGTAGCAAGCTTATCTTATATTGTATTTGTGTTTCCGAACCAAGAATGAGTGCCTCTCTTAGAATAGCTCCCCGCGGATACAGAAAAAGTACTCGAGTACCGTATAGTGTTTGAGCTGCTGGAGCTACTATGACAGCGACGTGCGGTACTTGTATCCCGTAAGACTGATACCGCACATTAAATATGAAGAGGGAGCACATATTTTAAGAACTTAGTGATCGATTTTGTACGAGCTTTCATAAAGACTTATGGCGGAGACCGCCCCAAGACCATCAAACCACAGGTGGTCAAGCAGCTAGTTATACTTTGCGGTACTTTGAATCCTCAACCCAGGGTGCAACGGCACGAGATAGCTCAATCCGGGACAACAGTTTTCCACAGCGAGAGCATAGCCGGATGTCTGGCGCTCTCTGTAAGTGCTATTGTTTGCAGACATTTTTGAATTGCCTCGCGAAAGCGGTCTTTCAATGAGCATTCAAAGTCAAAGTATCAAATTAGTTGGTGTTGAGGCAAAGTATAGGAATTTACTGCGATCCCTAAGTCAACATTTTTCGTGCTTCGAGTTTTCCATCAGATGTGTTGGGCTCTGGGTTCGCCAGAGTTTGTGTGGCCACGTGGAGGTGGTGGGTGGGTCAGGCTGTAGTGGTATGTTTTGAATAACGCTAGGGATACTGGTGGAGAAGGGTTTCAATTGATGTAAATGGAGCGTTCATAGTAGTGAAAAATCGCTACCCTTGAAAGACATGGAAAAAGTGTGGATGTGGTCATGGGCTGTAATGGATCAGGAAGGGAAAAGGACAAAGCTTAGCTCGGATATTTGACAATTGTCTATTCGCGGGGTGGGGGCCAGACCTTCGAGAAGCAGGAAAAGCCACTCCCAGAGTGTGCAGCGATCTAGGGAAATACAGTACTGTATTCACTGCTCGGATTGCCATCCATGTTGTCCCATTTTAAATGCAGGTCCGTCTACAGTGTTACCTACCGCACCTGGGACCATCCCCTACAGCCCCAATATTAGTAGTTCTGGGGTTGCATAACCGTAGCGACCACAAAGATAACATCAGACAGCTCCTGCGGGGCAGTTGAAATCCTCTTTTATGGTTATTCACGGCGCTATGCAACCTCTTTTTTTAGTTCTCACAGCGGTACGATAGAAAAAAACTCTACAATAACCTAAACCTGACACCGCCCCAAAAGGCCAATGGCCAAAGCCACCTTTGGTTCACTGCAGGAGTCTGCAGTGACCTCCTATCCAATGAAGATCCATGCCAAACAGGTTTGGGAAATGGAAATCTCAGTGGAAAACAGTACGGTTCTTTGGATAGTGTCGGTGTGTTGGCGTGCACATGAAATGAGCGAGAAGCTATGCGAGAACAAGCTTCGAATGATTTCAACGGCCACCGCATCTTCAGGGGTATGTAACCCGATAGAAGCGTTCATGAGATACCCCTACATATGATTCAGGGGTTTTTGGGCCTTTTTTTTATTAATCAAAGCAGCATTGGCGGATACAGTAAAATTCCGGATCACCCGTGTATCTGGTGCAAATCACATTTTTGCGGCTCTCAAGGCATGGCGACCATACTCGAGTACTGTACCGGTACCCATGTACAGTACACACACCCGGAGCCATTCACACGGAACGCGTCATGGTGTGACGTTTGTGGACACGGCTGCTACCGTATCGCGTGCACCAAAATTTTGAGGGTCCGGCCGACTTTCTTTCCCGCATGTTTAGCAGTCGTGTTGGGAGACGTCACGATCTTACGTATGAGTATCATACCCCGCCATCCCCGGAGAGGGAAAAAGAAACCCAGGAACACAGGGCGCCCTGCCCCTAACCCTCGCCTGCAGGGTACATGCCGAACCCAAAACCAATAACTTTGCGCTATTGGGCCAAATTGCCCCCTTTCGAGAAGCCATCAATTTATTGGCCAAATCGTCATGACGCGCACGCCCCAATCGCCCTGTGGCACCCCATGACGATAATGAGGGTTGGTGTGATAGCCTAGAGCGTTGCTGGGGGTATCATATGATACTCGAGTGCTTGTATGATACGGACCACCTTTTAAGATAGCCCCTATCCCTCCCCCTCTATCACTATGGGCAGCCTCATTGCTATCATACCTTCCACTCCTCGAGCACGACGGCACTACCAGTACCGGTATTGCTATCGACGCTACTGCTACTATATCTCCACCGCTCCTACTACTGCCGAAAAGTCCCCATATTTCAGGACTCGCTTACCCCAGCCCCCACCTCCTTGCAAACGGCCCCGGCTAGTTTGATTGATCGCTTTTTCCCGACAATTGTAAGTTTGCCATCTGTCCCGACTATCATACCCGCATGATACCCGTGGATTGACCGATTCACTTGTAGTTCCATATTCCGCTCATCCGTTCCTCTGCAGGGGCCACTTTTCCTTGGAAACTTCGACCACCGCCTGGGCCGCTTTCAATACGAAGCCATACCCATACAAATTCCACCTCCTGATACCAGCGACAATGCCAGTCACCGTCAAGCCCTCGCCCAGGCTCGTGGGCCGCAACGCCGACCCCACGGTCCATTCGGCAGAGGCCCTGCTAGCGCATGTATCCCAAGCCTGGTCATCACGAGATGAGGAATTCGGTTCGATGACCGGTAAGGTGGATCGGCACACCGATCGCCCGACCATTCAATCCTCCTTTCACGAACTTGACACCCAAAATCCCCCGATAATCCCATACGGAAACGGGCTAGTCAATGGTGTCATCCGCGCCTTCCAGCAGGATCTCCACCTGGTTTTACGACCTGATGATATTTGGATTTCTATCCTCACGCAGTTCAGTATGTTTGTCAATGGGAATGCTGAGCATCTGCGCAAGCAATTTGTCTCTCACGGGGGCAAAAAAGAGCTCATTATTGACGCACGCCCCTACTCATTGCACGATATAGACATGGGCAAGTTCGCGCAGGCCATGACCTTGCTGATCCAGGAAAGTGTCGTGGATCCACAGCTCAGGGAGTGGATAATGCCGAGCTTCAGCACGACAACCGATGAGGATAAGTCTGTCGCAGCGGTAGTTATGATGGGGACTTTGCAAAGGTACTTTGACTACGTCCTTGTTTGCGGATGCGGGTTTCCCTCCGTAACCTTGCAAGGCGAGCAATCCGACTGGGAAGAAATCCTCCACAAGGTTCAACGCCTACCAAAGTATGGCCCACAGACAGCTGAATGGGCCCGTCTCCTAACCCCCATCATCGAGCACATGATCGCATCCTTCGCCCAGCCAACCTCCCCAGACATTAAGAATTTCTGGCTACGAGCCTGCCATTCCATTGGGCAGGGAGGATCTGCTGGTCCGCGCACATTATCAGGGTGGATAACCGCCTTCTGCTTCTTCCTGGAAAACGGTCAGCGGACTCGCGAATACTCGGATGAACAGCTGGGCGCCTATGCTGGCAGGATAAGCATTACTGAGCGAAAGAGACTGGTCCTGGGCGACGTAATCTACCCCATCATAGACCCTACGAGCATCGTCAAAGGGGTTGTGACGGTTCCTGTTAAGATTGAGGACTACGGGACCGGGCTGGAGTACGAGACAACTATGGTTGCGGGCTCTGTCGGGATGACGGCTTCAGCTGCGAATGGTGGAAGGCATTTGAATACAGTGCAGCCTAGGTCCGGGTGGTGGATGTTACAGGATTCAGTCAAGCGGATGGATGGCGAGGATTTCACACATTCAGACTCTGCCAATTGTTCCGGGCTTTATTAGCTAGCGCAGGGGGAAAGCATTTGCGGGAGTATGGGTTCAAGATTCGCGGAGCCTTTGTTCGGATAGTGGGTACAAATAGTTGTATTGGAAGGATTTCTAGTGACGATTGCGTCACGTTCACGCTGCTATGTCTTTTCCAAGTATCTACCATCTTTTGCTTTTCCGTCGTGCATGAAATCATGTGTGAGACTGCATATTCTCCGCCTTCCATCCGTCACCGCCCAGTGTTCCTGCACCCCCCCCTCCCTAGTTGCATACCTATCCCTTGGGCGGTCAAAGACAGTAAAATTCCCGGCCGGGCACGCGAAGTCCAGATGGGCAAGCCGCAAGCTATTTCAGGTTATGAATTGGGACTTTACAATGTTCAAGTGGCTCAGCACCCTAGCTAGCACCCAGAATTTCTCAACGGATAAGAATGCTTGGACGCCCCCAAAACAGGATTAGCATGCCCGGTCGCCAATTTTACAGTTTCCGACCGCCCAAGGGATACCCGGAACAAGCGAGTAGTCTATCTCTCTCCCGCCCTATCGCTCACCCAGCATCTTGACCTACGCAGGCCAAGTTATTGCTCCGGTGGGTCCAGAGCGAGCATGAAATTCAGCTAAATTAGTTATAAGCTGTGGCTGTGGCTCCACCTCAATCCTCATTCGCCTCGAGCGCGCCTAACCCCACCATACACAGGGGTCATATCCTTATCCAGGGCTATGGGTCATCTCAGCGCGGCATTTTTTGGCAGGTGACACACCACCTAGGACACTGGCGACCGGTTACAGGAATGTTATAATCAGACTCGGAAACCCCCTCGAAATGCCCCTCAAAAATTTGTCACAATGGTCCAATGGGTCCAACGAGACCCGCAGGGACATCTTCCGGAGGGTCTGCGTCGGTGTGACAATAAGCTGGGGTTTAGGGTTCACAGTTTTGCTTGAGCGAGAAAGGGTCCATTCTCCGGCATAAGAATTGGTCGGGTTTAGCAACGGAGAAAGCCCATTTTGTCCTTGCGTGAGGCCGATGTGGACCCGTAACGCGGTTTCGTGGTGGGAAGTGCACGGCAATACCGTGAAGTTACATTGGGAATGATCTAGCTCTCATCTGCTAAACTCGTTCCTTGAAGCTTCGTGGGGGTGGAGCGTTTCCTGACAAACCCTGCGGGAATGTCCCCAACCCCTCAAATTATCTTTCGTATGATACGAAAAGTTTGCGAGATTCCTCCCCCCCATGAATCCGGTTCCTGCGCCTATTTTTGCCGTAGGATCGATTTCGCACTGCCCGACGCCGTAACGCACACAAGATTGCTCCTACTCGTCGATAACCGCAGTCTACATCCAAGCCAGTGGTAGTGTAGTTAGGTAAGCAGTACTGTGTTCAAGATATGCCGCGGCGGGTGTCTATGATCCTTTGGGATCAGAAGCTGTGGGCAAATGGGAGCAACGCGATACTGGTATCATATGCCTAGCAGAATGCAGTAGGGCTGATGCTGGGAGTGGCGCACAATTAGGTACTCGTCCTAGGGAAGAAGTATTCGAAAATACGAGTTGTGATTTTGTATGGGTGCTCAGACACGCTCGGACTTTTGCCATATACTTTGCAAATCCCTGTCCTATCCTTGTTTTGGGATACTTTTTTTTTTTTTTTTTAAACTTTTTATTCAAACTATTCAGGATGTCTTCACCTATATAAGCATAACTACCTTACAGTAGTCAGACAGCGCCCCAATAATTCTACTAACTAACCAAAAAACATTAACAAATACCCCCCCCCCTTTAATCCATTTTATCCCTCCTCCTCTCTCCTCTCTCTCCTTCCTCCCCCCTTCTCTCTCCTCTC
>PYWC01000034.1:1112880-1142648 GCA_003182015.1 Tuber magnatum
TCCTCCCATCTTTTTATTCCCTCCTCTTTTCCCCCGCTTATGTTCACCTTCCATCTTATTTTTCCCATCCTTTCACTTTCTACCTCCCACCTTTCCCCTTTCAACTTATTTTCTTTTAATCCTCTCAAAATCCTTCCTATTATTCCCTCTTCATATACTCCCCCTGGTTCCTCCATCTTCTCTTTCACCTCTTCCGCCAATTTCCCATTCTCTTTTCCCCTTGCCAACCTGTACCCCCATCTCGATACTTTCTTCTCCAACTTCCATTCTACCCCTTTCTTTCCCATTTCTCCCAACATCGCATCCACTGGCGTCGTTCTTACTGCCCCCAAAATCTTTCTCAGCCCTCTGTTTATCCACACCTGCAATATCTTTCTCATTTCCACCTGTCTATCCCAAAACGTCTCCATCCCGTACATCAATGCCTGTAGTACCACCATTCTTAACACATTCCTCAACACCCCCACTCTTGCTCCTCTTCCTCCATTCCCCAATAATTTCAACATCATCCTCCATCTTCCCTCTGCCAATCTTATTCTATTCCTCACATGTTCTCTCCATCCTCCCTTATTCTGAAACCACACTCCCAACACTCTCACTACCGTCTTCAAACTTATCTCCTCTCCTAACCATTCTATCCCTCCCTCCCATTCATTCCTATCCTTTCCCATCCACATCGCCTCCAGTTTCATTGTCTGCACGTCTACCTCCCATTTCTCCAACCCTCTCCTTAATCCCCTTTCCATTTTCCTTATTCTCTCCTCCACCTCTTTTCTATTCCCACCTCCTATCATGAAATCCACATCATCTACCACCGCCACCATTTTCATGCCCTCCACCTCCTCCTTTCTCACTTCTTCCATTAGTTTTGGAATACTTCTTGCCTGGGACGAGTACCAATAGAGAGGTCTTGGTAGGTATATCTCGTACCGGCATTAGTAATGCATTCCCTCCCAATGATTGGACTGTGATTGTCACACAAGCCAGATCACCTCCCCTTCCTAATTCAGCCTCGCAAATAATTCCTGATCCCCACACAGTAAGCTTAGAAACTCGCCGACACCCTAACGAATTCCCGCTCCATTCACACATTCAACAAAAACTCCAGAAACAATATCATGGCACAGAGTACACATAGACAGACGGTCAGCTTGGGCGACGCTAATATGAACTCCACCAACATATAGGTAGTTTCAACAACAACTTCTATAAGTCCGACGAGGATGCACGGTTTATGCGCTAGCTCTCCCCGCTTAAGCCAAGTAGCAGACATCAAGGCGTATAGACCGACTAGTTTGACGGTGTCAGGGATTGGCTTCTGGAGACCAGCGAGTTTTGGAAGTGGAGAGGTAGCGACGCGGGAGCCGGCCAGGGTGTCTTGTTTTGCAGCGGGAATCCAGTGGTGGGCCGAGAGTGAGAGGGTGTATGCAGGGCAAATTCGGGTATGGCTTCGTTGTCAGCGACACGTTCCGGAAGCAACGTGGATGAGTTTTTTGATATGAGACCGCCGGGAATTCCACGGTTGTGCAGAGTAAGCAGGGTATGTAGAAATGACAATGTCCTCACGGGGGGTCGGTGTGCGAATGGAAGCCTAGGGGGAACTTGGGATTCGCCGCTAAATTTTATCGGTAAACATCATTCCGATCTCGCCTCTGTGACGGGTAGTACATGTTGCATCTTGAGCTCGTGTTTGTTCTCTGCACTGTTCACCCCCTGTTCTGGGGCTGCTCAACTAATTGAAATAGTGGCTACCTCGCCGATCTCTGGAGCTTGAAAAACCGCTACAACCCCATCCCATGACTGGGGACTGGTCAAAAAACCCGGGGGTAAAACAACCCACGTGCGTTTCATGAACCATTACACATCCTCCATCGGGCACTCTGAGGATTCACCGAAACCTCCACTTGCAGGAGCTCACCCCGAGCACTCTTTTGACCTTGTAGACGTGGGAGTGGAGGGTCCCGGAGGTAGTGAATTACAAGCAACAATGTGCAAAATGCACCTTGGGGTCAACTCACTTCCCCCCAGAGCGCACTCCAGGAATCTTAGCACAAGTAGGATCCCCTCGGGTGAAATACGTTATACCATAATTTGTAAATAGAAACTCACAAATATACCGATCATGAAAACAAATCCCCGCGGAGGCTCAGGCTGGTATGATGACATATTTGTGTATCCCGATCCCCTGGGATCTCCTTCGTCTACAAGGATGATGTCCATGGACGGCCTGAGTGAGTAACGTTCAGCGAAAGGAAGAGATTAGCGGTGATTTCCAGGAGGGAGTGTCTCCTAGACCTCAAGTCGGGCTGGGATTTACTGCTTTGTGAAACTGTAGCAGTTCTACCACACCCTGACGTCCGCGGCTTATGGAATACCACAATGACGTTAGCCCATCATAATCTGGCCGGTCCGGGTTGACATCTGCCCGCGCGAGTAGCATTTTCACCACTCCCTCATGCCCACCCTCAGCGGCAATCGAGAGCGGTGTTCGGCCGCAATCATTTGGCTTGTCGGGGTTGACCTCTTCCCGTCCGAGCAGTATTTTCACCACTCCATCATGTCCATTCCTAGAGGCATAATAGAGCGGCGTTCGGCCGCCATCCTCTGGCTTGTTGGGGTTGACCTCTCCTCGCCCGAGTAGTACCTTCACCACCCCCCCATGACCATTGCCAGCGGCATGATAGAGCGGTGTTCCGCTATAAGTGTCTGGCCTGTCGGGGTGGACCTCTTCCCGCCTGAGTAGTGTCTTCACCACTCCCTCATGTCCATTGGAAGCAGCAAGCGAGAGCGGTGTGAGGCCATAATAATTCGGCTCGTCGGGGTTGACCCCTGCCTGCCCGAGTAGTAATGTGACTGTTTCCCTGTGAGCCGCCCATGCAATTGGTGTATGCCCCCGAAAATCACCTTCATTGATATCGTGGCCTTCCGTCACTACCAATGCAGCTACAACCCCAACAATTCCGAAGAACGAGGCGCAGTGTAGTCCGCTGAACGGAGAACGGGTTACATGTGATCCAAAATAGAAATAACCTTCGTGCTCCAAAAGAAAGAAATTTGGTGGGTATGTGACCATAATCCTCTTGGAATAGCTTCAAGGCAAGTGATTTTGCGCAGTCTGAGGGTTGCCTTTTCGCATGGACTCCCTAGTATACAGAACAATATTCTAGGAAGGGTGTGTCCTGGGCTCTAGGAGAGTGGCTAGCCGAAATGGCCTTGACCCGCTTGGAATTCAGATAGGTGAGGGAGATTTCTGCCATCGTCGAATGAGGACAACTAAAGATATCGAGACGAGCGGAAAGGTACTCCTGGAGAGTAACGTGGGTTAGTCGCACGGTTGATGCCTCCTTATCCAGAGCAATAAGGCCTTGGCAGCAGGCCAGCAATGTCGACATCAAAGGAATGTTGTCAGCATTGAAATCCGTGGAACTTATCTTGACGGCTAGAGCATGGCAGAGTTCATCTACCCTCAACGGCCGCTCCGCATATCTGATCCACATCAAAGCTCCCAGACCGAGTCTCGATTTGTCCCCACCCTGCGCCTTTATCCGCTCTATCGTCGCAGCATAAGCGTCTCCCAACCCTAACCCATCTGCCATTTTTCTAAGCTTTTCTCGTCTCCCGTAGATTGTCGATTCCTGCAAGATTGCCTCGATATTTAAGGAAACAAGTAGAAACCTAGGTATATCTATTGGCGAATAATATGGGGCGAGATTCCGAGTAACCCCAACCATACGTACATTTCCGATATATTCCCGGGGATTTTCTGCAGAATGTCCGCCTCCAGACTCTCATCCATCTCGTCTGGCGTTTCGTCCTCATCCAGTCTAACACGAAGGTGTCTGATGATATCATCTTGGCGGGGGCCCACGGAAATACTTGCCACTCGTCCGGTCAAGACGCCTTTCGACCTCTGGCTGGATATGGGGCCTTCCAGTCAAGAATATTCGTGTGTCCCGGGACTTCTCCAGAATTTTGTTCAGCGAATCCAGGAGTTTGACTCGATTCACCGCTGCACATTCGTCTAGGGCGTCAATACACATAAATGTGCGCTGCAACGGTGTGACAGTTTGCAGCATCTTCACGATCTGGGAAAGTTGAGGAGCCCGGCCACCGATGAGTTTCGTCTGCTCTTGAAATGCCCGTGATATTTCCTCCGGGATCCCTTCCATTCCGTTTATGATCTGTCTCAGCAATGAACCCAGAATACCCGCCGCAGACTGTTCCTTTCGCGCCGCAAAATAAAAATAAAAGCACGCAACGACGGTGTTTCGTCCCCTAGCCCGACTGCAAAGCCCGTCCACTACCAGCGAACTGACATCGTCGCTTGCCAGCGCTGGCTCTCTTCCTTCTCTGCTATGAGTACAACAATCCCTATTACCTGATAAATGTCTTGCCGATCCCCGGATCTCCATAGCAGAATAAGACCGCCTTATCGTCTCCACCTTCCCCACCTCTGTCGGACCATCTCCCGAATTCCTCAGTTTGCATGAGCCATTCCCCCACATTGTCGACACGGCGCTCTAGAACATCCCGATGCCGTAGGCCGGGCTCCAGGGGCGATAACCAGGTTAGGAGTTGAGACCAGTTATCGGAAACACTATAGTTGTTAGATACATAAATATAGTTCGTGTTACTCGTATTGAAGGAGTTGTGATTATTTTTGATGCTAGATTGAGACATCTTGGGTTCTTTGCCCCTGGTACTATCGTAGATTCAGGTGTTTATTGCAACCACCAAAAGGCACTACTGTTGAGCAGCAGTTATTGAATCTTGCCGGTCGATGATGTTCCTCAGAGCAAAAGAGAAGCGGGTCCAGCTGACGAAAAGCGGGGGTCCAACGGCGTTAAAGCAGCGTCTCAATTACCCCCGCAAACTGTGGAAGCAAAGTCAGTCTCCGAAATCCTCGTGCCACCCCTATCATAGTGTTTAGTAAGCAACACCCTGGATCGTTATTAATAACATTGTAGCGGGGGACAACGAACATGGGGACTCAGCGAACCGACCAAACAAAATCGCCGTTTGCCAAGATATCTTTTGTGTATTGTTCGTTGAGTTCCCGTTCGTTGACCCCCCTCCTATGTTAGTCTAATGCTTCGCAGCTATGCACGACTCTCCTTCCGGACGGCTTGTCATTATGGCAACGCCGAGGTCCTAAATTTATTAACGAGCCCACCTGCAAGCCGAAATTGCTCGCAAAGTACTCACACCTCGGACGTCGGGAGCCCGGCCCTGATCGAACTTAGAGCATGCACTATTGGAGCCCGTTCACTATATCACAACAACAAGAATACGACTTGGACAATATAGCTCACTATGCGGCCAAACTCACGACTGCTGCAATACCGGTATTAAACGAAAACGGCGCCTACCAGATGCCTTGCTTAGTAACCACAAGTGAGCACCGGTACCCTACCACTGCCTTTCATTTTGTGTCACGGTGCGTTTCTGGGCATGGCAGCCTGGCAAGGTAGGACAGTGCTAGTACAGGTAAATTTCGTACTGGAGGGGGCTCCGGATTCAGCCTCAATAGAAGACAATAGCATAAGCACGCGTGTACTAACCAGACCGCTAACTACGGCGGTATTTATTAGTAGAGAGGTTCCAAGGGTCGGGTGGGCTTAGGAAACGGCAACTCCATTCGCCATTGGAACCCGAGCGTTTTTGGTAGGGGAAGTGGACTTTTGTTAGCGGCTTGAAGGGAAACATCGCTTCAGCACCTGGAAGGTGTGCCGCATTTGCAGCTACCGGTATGCTATCATTGTGTAGAATAAAGAGGTGGCGGTTGCTTCTTGTTCGTGCAGATGAAGTCACTTTGGACATCGCGTGGTCACAGGCACCGGCATCGTCGCTCCCGGTATTCGGTTCTACGATCCCCAGCCAACTCAACAACACCAGAACACGGGCAAACCTTTGCAGCCCGGTTACGCAAGTCCTCTGGTGGCCTTGGTAAGAGCTGAATCTCCGGGGTGGAGATACCGGCACGTGTGCGGTAGTCTAAGCTTGGAGAGCTGTCGTTGACGAAGCCTCTTAGACTGTTTTAACTAGTCTCATACCGGTAGAGTACGGCACCCTCGCTCCCGGATTGGCATCAGACCCCTATATGTATCGAGCCCGGGCAGAAAGCATTTCAATCCCCGAGATTCCCACCGCCAATATCGGCCTCTCCTAACGAACCATGAATTTCCTATTACCACCTTTCATACTCCTGATCGCCTACATCTTCATCCGCCGCCAGAAATCCCCAGACCGTTACGCCCTCGACCATGCTGCTCTCAACTCCCCCCTATTCCCGCAAACAATGTGGATGAACATGGGTTACTGGAAGAACACAAACTCATTCCCGGAGGCCTGCCACGCCCTGCTCGTCGTTCTGCTGGAGAAGGCTGGACTTCTCGCGGGGAATCTCAAGGGTAAAATACGCATAATCGACCTAGGCTTCGGTTGCGGGGATCAGACACTGGCAATACTACAAGCGTTTCCGGGGGTGCGGTACATTGGGATCACGAATAATGCCATGCAGCTAGCATTCTTGGAAGAGAGAATGAGAAGAATTGCTCCCGGCGATAGAGGGCGAGCCCAGCTGTGCCTGGGCGATGGTGCGGACCCGGATACATGGAAGGTTGAGCATGGGCATGGGTTAGAAACTTGGACCCTCGCGCTGGATTGTTTATACCACTTTCAGCCAAACAGGGAGAAGGCGCTGCGCCACGCCGCAAAATTGGGATCGTTCGTTGCGTTCGACTTAATTCTAAGCGAGCAAGCCAGGTGGTGGGAAAAGGGGGTGCTATGGGCAATTGCCATGGGAATGGGAGTTCCCTATGGCAATTTCATGACCCCGAAGCAGTACACTCGTATGCTGGTTGCCGCTGGGTATGTGCCGAGCGAGATAGGTATTCAGGATATTTCCTCGGATGTCTTTGGTGGCCTGACGGCACATCTCCGCCGGAGGAGTCAGGAGGCGGAACGTTGGGGCGTAGGTGGTTGGAAAAAGTGGAGGGTTGTGGGATGGGTATTTGGATTATGGAATAAGTGGGGGACGGTGCGGGGCTGTGTGATTATCGCTAAGAGAGCGAAACACTGATGCCCATGTTGAGTTGAAGGTTTTTGGGGTATTTCCCCACTGTTCTGAAGGGTCTCTGGGGGTTACTTCTTGGTCCTCGCCCGGAGGGCCGACTTGTTAGTTACCTTGTTCGTCTTCATAAAAATGCAGCATGCCGAATTCTGTTTACGGTGAACTTCATATATTCTGATTTTATGATATTGCACATACTGCACATAAACTGAAGCTAGGATCTGCCCTCAACACCCCAAACCCCCAAACAGAAACTGTATTAAACACCCTATGCGAGAGAAAACCCCAGTAGAAACCAAGATGGGTTCCTCTCCCTGAGGTGGTAAGTTGTCCCCACTCAAACATTCTTCAAGAGAAGAAGTTTCACACTATACAAATGTGGAATCTCACTCCCAAGCCCTCGCGATATTGAGGGTCAACAATAAATTATCTGAGAAACCTACATCACCCCCAAATCACTCCACCATGCAACATTATTCCCCAGCTGAGACCCTTTGATACTCTGGTACCCCGGTACACCCCCGAGGGTCGCCCAACTTGGAGACCCAAGGCTCGCAACCCCTGTCAAGCAGTTACTTTGATCTACACAGTGTCATAGCGATATTCGTTAGACTCTCTTAGATGGAAAGAAGTCTATGACGATGCATTTATGCACTGCGGAGTGGGGTAGTAGGGCGATATGGGTAAAGTAGATTGTTAACCAAATCCTCCAATTGTTGAAGAGTATAATCACAGTCTGGAACTCGCATAAGCCAGAACAAGGAAACCCAGAACAAACTCCTCCCAACCATGTCAAATGTCCCCCAGGCCTACAGGCTCCGGCCCGGAGCCAACCGCACAATTCTCCCTCGAGATAAGCGAGGCAAGCGGAAAACACTGCCTGAAGGCGCCACAAAAAGGAAGTTGCAACAAACTGAAAGCTGCCATCCCCCTGGTCCCAGGTGGAGGCCAATGGGGAAACTTAAGCCCAGCCGTATTTACAGATCAAGAAGCTCCTGGTGATATCGGTAGAGGAGCCAGCCCCGAAGTGCTAGCCCACAGATGGAGATTACTTGCACCGATACCATCGACACACTATCGGAGGTTCCAGTTGATCGGGATGATTCATCGGTGCAGGACCCAGGAAATAGCAGTGGCGAGCACGGACTCGGTATTCTTCCGATTCCCCATAGTGGGCAAAAATAGTGAATAGCCTCGAGCTCATTGTAGGGAGCATCCTGCAAGCCTATGAAGCTGCGAGTTCGGTCCTGTTAGGGTAGGGTCGTGAGAGTGCTCCAGTGTTTTACCTTGTATTCACCTTCCTAGTCAGGAAGGTGGAACCTGGGACTCTGGAAAATCGAAGAGGAGAAGCTTTGGAGAGGCAATGTAGATTTACTAGTAACTATGACGATGAAAAAAGTGCAAGTTGAGAGGAAATAAAAAAGTATCTTCAGGACTTGATAAAAGGTTTACACGAACATACTTCAAAAACAAAGGAGTAAACAATACCTTTGAGAGGGACAAAACAAGAGGGGATGATGGACTAGTAGTACATGCAGGGAATGCAATTCTCTTCCCATTCATCTCGCGGCAGGTTAGACTACTTGTATAGTAGCAATCATTAGACCAATAAATCAGCTTCTCCCAAGCACCAAGCTAAGGGATGCAATTCTATATATTATACAAAATCAGTCCTGGTATATCTCGCCAAAAAAGTTCGGAAACAGCTCATCCTCTGACTCTAATTTATCAAAAGTGTGAAATATTTCATAAGAGGTTTTTACAGGCTAACATCTCACAATAGAGGGCATCCTTTCAATTGCTATAATCCAGATCATATGTGCATTTGACAGTTCACAAAGTGATGTACAGAAACCAGACTAGCAAAGAAATTTTTATTGTTATATTGTATAATATTATAATAATTAATGTGTAGCCATATATAAGCTTTTCACCGGTACAGCGATCACTCGTACTAGGGTACCTCAGGAATTCATGGTACAGAGCAGGGATCAGATGTGAGATAGCAGCGGTACAGCGCTTGTCAGGTGTGTACCATAATTTTGGCCAAATAAGTGCAACTCAATTCAATAAAGCGAGAACTAAAGAACAAAAAATATCATAATCATAACCAAATGTTACTGCTTTTTCTTTTTTTCCAAGTATTCCATTCCAATAACTCAGTCAAGAGTAAACAATAAGGAAGAGCACAGAGCACAAGAAATGTCCTACCCTGGGGTGGAGGGGGTTGATCGTTGGTGCTGGAGAGCGCAGGATAAGGGTGGTAAATAGAAACATAGGAGAGAATATAAAGAAGAATAGGGCGGAAGGGGAGAGAAGAATAAAGGACTAAGAATACAAAACTAACTAAAGTCAAATCACACTATCCTAGACCTTGAAAATACGGATGCCTGACCATCCTATATGAAACGCTGGGAATTGGAGGAAGGTTTAACAGCAAGAGTTAACCTGTTAGCCCAGATCACATATGATTTCAGACAGATGAATTGGATTTTGATCATCCGGGATAGCTAGGTGCGACTATATAGAGGAAGGGGGATAGGGGTACAAGGTACTGGGCATGGGGTATTGGGTGCAAGGTGTGGGGTGTGGGTGCGAGATACGGGATATGAGGTAGGAAGGGAATCACAAAAGGTAGAGAAGAGGAAGAGACAGAATGAAGCAAAAAAAAAAAAACTAGTATTTGGTATGACCACCATTGGCGCTAGAAATAGCATCAATGTGGTCAATGATAGTATCGAGTATTTGGCGAAGCTCATACTCTGTAATTGCGTTCCACTATACATGAATCACAGCGATCATGTCTTTGTTAGTCTGAGGACGGAGGTGAAGTTTCCTGATTCGCGCCTTCATTAACCTCCAAACACACTCAATGAGGTTAAGGGTAGGGGAGGTAGCAGGTCAAGGGAGAAGATAGTTGTAAAGACCGCGTTCTCGTAGTTGGGTAACTGTAGATCGAGCGCGATGGGGGGAGGCATTATCATGCTGAATGTAGACGTAATCATGAGTACAGACAGACTCCTGATGTCAAAATTCATCTAGGTGCGGCAAAATGTGGGTTTGATATCCTTTAGCATTGATAGTCTTACCCTAGGCGGCTTTATCCCACACAAGCAAGGGTCCTTTGCGACGGCCGACAAAGCAGCCCCAGACTAGGATTGATTCCAACTTTTTAAATTTATGAAGAAGGCAGGACTCCTCGAACTCCTTGTCTACTCTTCTGGTAATCCAGACTCTGCCCAGAGCGTAACCCACATTGAAAGTGCATTCATCGGTCCAGATGACCTTACACCAGTCTTGGGCAGCCCAAACCTTATCGGTGTCAACCCAAGAGGAGCATGTCTAACAAGTAGATAAATTATATTAGTTAATATACAAATACTCTATAGGGTAAAACAAGGTATCGAGATTAGTAGCGTAGGGACTCAAATAATTGAACCATGTGCAAGGTAGTCCAAAATTTCCTCTACCATATAAGGTACTCCAAACCTACAAAAACACAGGGGCCCGGGGATAACAAATAGCAAAGAAGTACTAAACTCGCAATGGGTAGTATATCGAGTTCGGGGTTAGCGGGTAATGTGGATATACAGAAGAGGTATACTTCAGTACTCGGTATAGGGTTGAACACCATGAGTGATGCCAAATGTCAATTTGTATGTAATATGCGAAGAGATATATATAGTTTATATAGAAACAAGAATTGTCATTTAGCATCACTCGGGATATTGAAGTCTGTTCCAAGTACTGAAGTATACTTCCCCTGCGTATCAATGTTGTCAACAAACCCTTGAACTGATATAGCTCCCAAAGCAAGTTTAGCCTGTACTAGGAGAGACAGCTTCCACATTCTACCACGTAGTTCATTATTCGAGTTCTTACGGTATCTAACCACCTGTGGATACCTCTTGCGACCCAACTAGAGAAAAAAGAAGACTTACCCGCCGGGTTTTGGTAGAGAGAAAGGGCTTCTTAGGAGCAACACGGCGGTGGTAACCAGAAGAAGCCATCGTACAATGAAGGGTACGGCCACATACACCAAAGCCAGCCATCTTGGCAATTTCCATATATGGCTTACAGCGATTCTCTACTGAGGCTGTCGCTAAGGTAATTAGTTTTTCACGCTGGGAAGAACGGAGAATGGAATGCCGGCCCCGAATATCCTTCCGAATTGGTGTAAGTGGAGGGTGGGCAATCCAGTACACAGTTGAGAGAGCCACCCCAGTCACGGTAGCAATATGTCGATAAAACCATTGGGCGAAATGCTTGAGCACTTGTATCTTGTGACAAAGGGCGATATCAACTTCGGTACGTGGTGTTGGACCATCGGCATTGGGGGTCGCGGGTGTAGGACCAAGGTCAGAAACCGGAGCTTCTGGGCGTGTTACATTCGGAGATGTGGATTGGTATTGACATTGTAGATACTAATTCAGGAGTTAGAATACTATTAATGATTACAAATAAAGAGTTCTACTTCTACTTCAGGATCCTGTGGAGCTTGATTCTGAAGACCGGGGGTTGGGATAGGGCATGGTGTGCTAGAGCCATCACAGTCTGGCTCAGAATCCACATCAAGAATAGTGTCTAACTCTGAGCCAGACTTGGTGGAAGTAGTAGAGGAGGTAGAGGGGCGATTAGGAAATGAAAAATAAGAATCACTGTCATCAGAGGTTTCGGCATCAAAAAGCCAAGTGCGTAAATAGCAGGAACTTCCCGGAACAGGGTGAATATGTTCATCGCTATTGGAGGAGGGTGGCAGCATTGTGAGGGGGTTACAACAAGAGTAGGCTGGTAAGGAGCGGCGAAATATCATAAGAGTGCTTGCTGGTTCTATTTATCATCGAATAGTATACATATATTCAGGAGATATTACTCATCAGTTTTTGGCTACACACCAATACCTCGTATTCAGGGGCACCATTCGGATGGTTAAGACAACTTTTACCATCATTATTCTCTCTAAAGATCTAAACATCATTGTTCAAAATACGGTATCTCATTCCTGTATGGTGGTGTGACTGTGTCGGTCATGTGACACAGTCACATGACCAGTTGTTATGCTAGAAGATTCTAGCAGGGTATATAGATTTCCTTGGTATGAGTCAGTGTTCGCGTAACCATAGAAGGGTATAAATAGGGGTGTATTTTTCCTTTCTGTTAGAAGAGCACGCAAGCTTGGATTAATCTATGAGTCTTAAAGATATATCTTGTTCACCAGGTCTACTCCACTATCACAAGTGCAAGTGACTTAGATACAAATATTCTCAATCATGAGCATGATCATTCTACTTATTCAACTGGCACTTCACTAGTTTTATTCTAAGCGAGGATACCAACACCTAGTCTTTGCTCCTCAAATCAGCATCCACCATGTGTCACACATGATCTTTGGTTGAAATACAAACTTTTCTCAGTCTTCCAAAATTGACTTTACAACTGAGGAATGACCACCCCTGCTCTGTACTATGAATTCATGATCTACCCTTGTATATAAGAGTGTTAGGCTTGAATTCAGTCATGCCAGTATGGTGATCACACAAGCATATTGCCTATTTTATATAGCATAAGTCATATATAGCTATTGGTTTCCTTTGCCTTCGCTTACACCTCCAACCCTCGGTTCCCTCGGGCTGACTAAGAGGACTCAATGTTGCCATTGTGCAAATGGACCCAAACCGGGTCCTCCTAATAGGCCAAATGTGATTCTGGACTAATCAACCATAAAAAGGAATTTCTTAAAAGAAAAAACACCAGAGATGAAGCAACTTCTCGGTAGAATAAACTAGTAGTTTCATTTTTTGATTGCAGGCTATAGGCAAACTTGGTTCAAGATTAAAAAGTGGGTTCAAGATTAAAAGATGAAAAGTTTGGTGAGAGTGAAACAGGTGATAGAATCTACCTAGTACCATGCCAAGAAATACTGTAGATTACTTAGACATGGTGATACTTGATGAATATAAAGTTAGAGGCTCAACTTAAATATACAATTATATTGCTCTACAATTTCTAGTTCAATCCACCATCAGTATTGATATACCAGCTTTCAACCCTAAAGTATATAATTTCACCTCATGCATCATATCTTGAAAATTCTTGGCAGAACTCAGATCAGTTGCAATAGAATTGCTGTTTAATCAGATGACCCAACTTTATGCACTTCTTTTTCCAAGTCGGTAAGTTAAGCACACAAGGCACCTATCTGATGACTTGTTCATAAGAGTCTGTGGGCTTGTGGCTATGTAGGTGAAGTGTAAAGTGGTAGAGTTATAGGCAAGAAGATATAAAGATTATAGCGTAAAGAGCTTATCCTTCTAGGTCCTAGCAACTTCTTTTATACTCACTCTTCATGCCAACTCTAACCCTAAAACTTATGCTGCTGAGTAATCTGCTATAGTCATGTAGGCCAAGTGTGTCATATGTATGAAACTCATAACTCGCTAGCTGGATTATATATGAACAGCATAATATCATACGACTCAGAACTACAAGTCGTTCAAGGACAACAACCAACTATAATATACCACTGACTCACAACTATAAGTCATAGAAGATTCTATGACCCAAATGTTTGTCATGGTATAAGAGCCTAACCAACCTGCTCTACTGGTAAGCCAGACCAATCTATCTTGCTCACAAGCCTAACCACCACCTTCCTTCTCAAGCCCATTCAAAAACCTGATATAACCAATCCTCTACTCCTCTCACCATTTGTGACAAAACCACAAATATAAAACCTTGTATGTATCAAACAATAACACATAAAACAATATAGTTATGAAATGATATTGTGAAACCAAACGTGAAATATTGTATGTATTAAATGATAACATACAAAAGAATAAAAGTATTGAACAAGATTGTGAAACCACAAATCCTTAACCTAGTACTGGTACCAGTTACATTAGAGTTCAAATTGGCAGTAAATTATCTCACCTTACTATCTACAGTATTTGTAACAGAACAGTCGATTGTTCCCTTCTGCTTATCCCCACTTAACTTTCTTTCCAAATGTGATATCTGTAACGTGTTCACACTTAGGGTTCTAATCACACTTCCAGTATGATGGTAACAGGTAGCCTGCTTGCTCAACAAGAGGCAAAAGGTGTAACCGGTACGGGTACTAGGTTCTTTTATGTTTGGTTTCACAGTATCAGTTGATACTAGTATTGTTTCGTGTGCTATCGGTTGATACACAGATTGTTTTATGTTTGGTTTCACAGTATCGGTTGATACTTGTATTGTTTCGTGTACTATTAGTTAATACACACATTGTTTTATGTTTGGTTTTACAGTATCATTTGATAGTTCTATTGTTTCGTGTGCTATCGCTTGATACATACCTTGTTTTATGTTTGGTTTGACGGTATCGTTTGATACCTGAATTGTTTCGTGTGCTAGCGGTTGATACATACATTGTTTTGCAATATCGGTTATCCTGGAGATAAGCGATATGCTGTATTTAAAGACCGCTGATTTCCGCGATGGAAACAGCAGACTTTGACAGACAGTATTCTTAAAATATACTTGGTTGAACGGTTACTTCTTTGATCTCCTATTACACCACGTTCGAAGCCTCCTTTAGGAAGCAGCGCTCACTTCGTATTAACCACGAAGCCATCCGCTCCTATCGTACTGCTATGTGACTGGGGCCTGGCCCGAACACGTTACATTTTTTTAACCTCAGCAAGTGGTTAAGAAACCTGCAGGGACCTGGTCTTACCAACCTACGAAAGGTCCAATAGCAAAGCCAGCATCGGGGAGCTGCAGAACCACGAAGGGTTCGGCTCCGCCAACCCAACACCATTGAGTCACTGGAGACTCAAAGTGGGAAGCAGGTCCCATGAGAAGGCCTTACCAAGAAAAGGCAACCCAAGAAACTGAAAGTGCCAAAGAGCGAATTCTCGATAGCCGAAGCAGAACGACAACTACCACGAGACTTGGCCAAGCAGACCTTTCGCGAATCGACTGACCAATCAGCAAAGGCAGCAACTAGGCTTCCTGGGCTATTTCCCCCCAGCCCCAGCAAAGGAAAGGCACCAGCGCAACCACCGAAGAAAGATAACATACCTGTCAGGACAACTAAGGAGGAAGAAGAGTACGAAGAAGCATCAGATCACTCGGTAGTAAGGCAGCCACCAGACAAATCCCCCATTAACTCACCAGAAAGCCCCTCAGACAACAGTTCGAGTAACAAGCAGTCCGAACACAATATTTCCGAAGGTGAGTCTGCCGGACCGCCCAGCCCAGGGGCCCGGCGAACAGGAGCTAAAATCAAACTTCCGCTACCACCCTCGTTCTCAGGCGAAAAGGAGGACTTAGAACCTGAAGTATTTGACCAGTGGGTAGTAACAACCTCTCAATACCTGGCCCTACACGTTGTGGACAAAACTAAGGAAGGAGGCAGAGCATACTTTGGAAGCTTCTGTACCGGAAAGGCAGAGGAAGCATACCACCAAGCAATGAACCACTATGAGAGTGAGGAAAGGATCCGAGGAACAACCCTGATAAAATACTTGAGAGAGAGATTCCAATGCTGGTGAAACACGGAAGAATTATACAAAAGGTTCAAGGATATCCAGCAAGTACGAAATGGCAAAACTGAAAGAGTAACCTTGGTCGCGACAGATCTCTTAAGGTATTATGGATGATTGCCTACTGGGACGGTGTCTCAGTATACACTGCGACAGAGATTGTATGAAGGAATGCATCCCAGACTATGACAGGAGGTAGAACCCATGGAGGAGGAGGGTGATTCCTTTGAAAAGATAGTCAAGGGGGCCAAACGGAAGGACGCTATCCTATATGAAACAAGAGTTTACCGGACCCACGTACCGCAGCAAAGGAACAGTAAAGGGTCATCATCGCGGGATAATATGAAAAAGGATAAACCATACCGCAAGGGTTCAAAGGACAAGAAAGACAAGAAGCAGAAACGACACGAGGAAGGCACATGTTTCAAATGTGGGAAAAAGGGGCACTACGCAAAGGATTGCTATTCCAAAAAAAGGAAAAGGAAAGGCCGCTAAGCGAGAGGCTAGCGCAAACCACATGGAAGCAACCAAATATGATGAAGTGGAAATTAACTCAGTGGAAATGGAAAGCCTGCGAACGCAACCAACGTTGGCAATAAGGCCTTGTGATGCACTGGAAGGAACGATTCACATAGAAGGCCATCCAGCAAAGGTACTATTCGACACGGGAACAATCGGCTGCGACATAATTAGCGCCACCTTTCTCGCTACCCATGGCATCCCTACGAAACCCCTACCCCAACCAACAACAGTCAATATGGCTATGAAAGGATCCTGCTCTTCAAGCCACAAGAAATGTGGACTGACCGCAGGAATCGGAAAAAAGAAATGGACAAATCAGGAGATGTTGGTAGGGAACTTGGCAAAGTGCCACGCCCTGATTGGAATGCCATTCCAGAAAAGACATAAAGCTCTTATCAGGTGTGGCGATACAGCAGTGGAATTTCCCGATGACAAACTGCGTGTGCTGTGTAAACCAACAAGCGGGGAATTCTGAGCCGCTGTGTCAGACACCACCACAAAAACATTGTTGGAAGAATACAAGGATGTATTCCTGGACAAGGTCCCTGAAACGCCATACCCAGTGCGTAAGATTAGCCACCACATTCGGATAAAAGATCCAACAGACCTACGAAACCAACCAACATACTCGATCCCAGAAGCCTACAAGGAAAAACTCATGAACTGGATAAACGAGAAATTAAGAAGTGGAGTAATTATAAAACAAGAGGTACCAGGAGAGGCACCTATGTTTGTACAACCAAAGTCAGATGGAAGGATCCGGCCCCTGGTGGACCTGAAAGTAAGAAACGCTAACACGATCATGGATAGTCCATCGATTCTAAATCAACAGCAGATCCTTAACCGGATAGGGCGAGCGAAATTCAGAAGTAAGATCGACCTAAGCGACCCATACTTCCAAACACGGGTGGACAAGGACAGTGTTAAGTTCAACTCATTCAAAACCCCATTTGGAGGATTTGTGAGCAAAGTAGTGCTCCAAGGAGCCATGAATGCACCAGCAACATTTATGTGAATAATGGAAGACCTCCTAAGCGAATATTTACATCATTTTGTATGGGTATACATTGATGATATTCTCCTATTTTCAGACACACCAGAGGAACACGAGGAACACATATGCCAAGTATGTGATTGGCTCAGAAAAGCAAAATTCTTCGTGAGCAAAAAGAAGTCAGTACTTTTTGCGGATAAGCTAGAAGTATTAGGGCACATAGAGGACAACGATGAAATTCAGGCCTCCCCCCAGAAAATATCTTCCATTGTGGGATGGGAAACACCAAAAAACAAGAGGGAGCTACAACGATTTCTTGGAATAGTGAATTATGTGGCCCAATTTCTCCCACACCATGCTACATTAACAGCACCGCTAACCGATATAACGGGAAGCGCTGAATTCGTATGGACAATGTCCCACCAAGCAGCATTCGATATGGTCCGAAAGCGAATCATCGATCACCAAGTCATGCGACCAATAGACATACGAAACAGGGAACCAATTTGGTTGGTTACGGATGCCTCAGATTTAGGAGTTGGAGCTTGGGTGGGACAAGGAGACACTTATGAGACGGCACGACGAGCCGCATTACACAGCAGAAAGTTCACCAACGCTCAGATGAACTATGGANTCTACTCCACTATCACAAGTGCAAGTGACTTAGATACAAATATTCTCAATCATGAGCATGATCATTCTACTTATTCAACTGGCACTTCACTAGTTTTATTCTAAGCGAGGATACCAACACCTAGTCTTTGCTCCTCAAATCAGCATCCACCATGTGTCACACATGATCTTTGGTTGAAATACAAACTTTTCTCAGTCTTCCAAAATTGACTTTACAACTGAGGAATGACCACCCCTGCTCTGTACTATGAATTCATGATCTACCCTTGTATATAAGAGTGTTAGGCTTGAATTCAGTCATGCCAGTATGGTGATCACACAAGCATATTGCCTATTTTATATAGCATAAGTCATATATAGCTATTGGTTTCCTTTGCCTTCGCTTACACCTCCAACCCTCGGTTCCCTCGGGCTGACTAAGAGGACTCAATGTTGCCATTGTGCAAATGGACCCAAACCGGGTCCTCCTAATAGGCCAAATGTGATTCTGGACTAATCAACCATAAAAAGGAATTTCTTAAAAGAAAAAACACCAGAGATGAAGCAACTTCTCGGTAGAATAAACTAGTAGTTTCATTTTTTGATTGCAGGCTATAGGCAAACTTGGTTCAAGATTAAAAAGTGGGTTCAAGATTAAAAGATGAAAAGTTTGGTGAGAGTGAAACAGGTGATAGAATCTACCTAGTACCATGCCAAGAAATACTGTAGATTACTTAGACATGGTGATACTTGATGAATATAAAGTTAGAGGCTCAACTTAAATATACAATTATATTGCTCTACAATTTCTAGTTCAATCCACCATCAGTATTGATATACCAGCTTTCAACCCTAAAGTATATAATTTCACCTCATGCATCATATCTTGAAAATTCTTGGCAGAACTCAGATCAGTTGCAATAGAATTGCTGTTTAATCAGATGACCCAACTTTATGCACTTCTTTTTCCAAGTCGGTAAGTTAAGCACACAAGGCACCTATCTGATGACTTGTTCATAAGAGTCTGTGGGCTTGTGGCTATGTAGGTGAAGTGTAAAGTGGTAGAGTTATAGGCAAGAAGATATAAAGATTATAGCGTAAAGAGCTTATCCTTCTAGGTCCTAGCAACTTCTTTTATACTCACTCTTCATGCCAACTCTAACCCTAAAACTTATGCTGCTGAGTAATCTGCTATAGTCATGTAGGCCAAGTGTGTCATATGTATGAAACTCATAACTCGCTAGCTGGATTATATATGAACAGCATAATATCATACGACTCAGAACTACAAGTCGTTCAAGGACAACAACCAACTATAATATACCACTGACTCACAACTATAAGTCATAGAAGATTCTATGACCCAAATGTTTGTCATGGTATAAGAGCCTAACCAACCTGCTCTACTGGTAAGCCAGACCAATCTATCTTGCTCACAAGCCTAACCACCACCTTCCTTCTCAAGCCCATTCAAAAACCTGATATAACCAATCCTCTACTCCTCTCACCATTTGTGACAAAACCACAAATATAAAACCTTGTATGTATCAAACAATAACACATAAAACAATATAGTTATGAAATGATATTGTGAAACCAAACGTGAAATATTGTATGTATTAAATGATAACATACAAAAGAATAAAAGTATTGAACAAGATTGTGAAACCACAAATCCTTAACCTAGTACTGGTACCAGTTACATTAGAGTTCAAATTGGCAGTAAATTATCTCACCTTACTATCTACAGTATTTGTAACAGAACAGTCGATTGTTCCCTTCTGCTTATCCCCACTTAACTTTCTTTCCAAATGTGATATCTGTAACGTGTTCACACTTAGGGTTCTAATCACACTTCCAGTATGATGGTAACAGGTAGCCTGCTTGCTCAACAAGAGGCAAAAGGTGTAACCGGTACGGGTACTAGGTTCTTTTATGTTTGGTTTCACAGTATCAGTTGATACTAGTATTGTTTCGTGTGCTATCGGTTGATACACAGATTGTTTTATGTTTGGTTTAACAGTATCGTTTGATACTTATAATGTTTCGTGTGCTATCGGTTGATACACAGATTGTTTTATGTTTGGTTTCACAGTATCGGTTGATACTTGTATTGTTTCGTGTACTATTAGTTAATACACACATTGTTTTATGTTTGGTTTTACAGTATCATTTGATAGTTCTATTGTTTCGTGTGCTATCGCTTGATACATNACCCAAGCAGAAAGCAAGTGAGATGGCTAAGTGCCTTGGGAAAATACGACGGGAAAATAGTCTACGCACGAGAAAGCACAAACTATTTAGCTGATGCCCTTTCCTGGATATGTGAGGAAGAATCAGACCTGAATCTACTCTATGTCCATGATTATACAAAGGAAGCGGATGACATCTTGGATAACACGGTATACGAGCAAGAATCAAACACAATGGAGACCACGCATGAGTTCTCCCTACTTGCCCTCCTTTCTCCTATCCTGAGTACCCCAACAAGGCCCCTGTACCCCCGGAAAGCCCCTGCTCAATCACTGCAGGAAACGATTGGGGTGATCAGTGTACCCTGCGACATACGCCACCAGAAGAACTCCAACATAGCGCCTTACACTACTCACACTATTATGTAGATCATTGCCCATATCATCAAACCGAGATCAAATCCACGAACGACTATCCTAGACGACGGAGAAAATAGACCCCTTACCCACTTCGTGAAGGACTGAGCCCCCAAGAACAGAAATCAACCTGAGTCCTGCGGAGTCCCCCGAAAACAATAACTGGGAATGGCAACAAATGACGGGCGGAAAACCAATTAGTGCAGGAGAAGAGCCATCCACCCTGGCCCAGCTGACGCCCAGGTCTTATGCAATTCCGGCGCTGCTAAACCGGGAAGCCCCGGCATTCCAAATGCCGGAGCCAGAACCAATAGAGAACCTTACGACGGAGACTATAGCGGCATTCTGAACGCCAGGACCTGATAGCCCACCGCCGATTAGAGGAGCGGAACGGCTAGAAAGCCTTACCAATGAGACAATAGTCTCAGTACTGCCCGCGACAATGACAGAATACCGGCGTGGGCTATACGATGTCTTGGAAGACAACGCAGGGGAAGACCTAGCTGAGACAACCAGAGGAAGCGAGATAGAAGACGAACACGACATCTTACAAACAGTCAAGGAAATGATCGGAATGTTCCAAGCACACATGGTAGCCGCATACCGGAAAGAACCAATTTGGAAGAAGGTAAAGGGGAATATGGACTCCGCAGGAGATTTGTCCTCTTACAAGGTTGCAAACGCAATGCTATACGCAACAACCAGATTCGGGGAAGACTGCCTGTATATTCCGAAAGGCTCCCGCATATGGAAATACGACGTTAAGAGAATATGTCATTAGTCAAATTCACAACAAAGGCCACCATGGTGTTGAACGAAGCTTACAGTACGCAACGGAGTACCTATTTTAGCCTGAAAGGAGGAAAGACTTTAGAGCATATGTAACCCAGTGCCACACATGCCAGGTAAATCAGGAGCCTACAAAACTGCCAGAAGGAAAGGCTCCGACAATTACCCTGCCTTCGGAAATCTTCGAATCAATAGCCATTGACTTTGCGGGACCCTTCCACAATTCATGGAGATAAGACAAAATCAAAGTTGCGATAAATAGGTTTTCAGGATTCACGTAGCTTATACCTACAATGAAGCAAGTAACAGCAATAACAACCTGGGACCTTCTACGCAACAAAATATTTACACCCCATAGCTATCCAACATCCCTAGTAAGCGATGCGGACCAACAATTTGAGTCACATGTGTGGAAACAACAAAGTCCATCATTAGGCATTGAGCATATCAAGGCGGCACCAGGCCATCGTGAAACGAATGGACAGGTCGAAAGAAAAATTCCAGAATTGCAGACAGCTCTCCGAAACCTAGTCAATGCCAGACAAAACTACTGGTTTGATGCCATATCGGAAACAGCAGCATACCTGAATGCAGGATGGTCAGAAACCCTTGGCGTGTCACCATATAAAGCTATTTTTGGAAAGAATTACCCGCTACTTCCCCTAGCGAACTTCAAGAACTCCCCAGTACCGGCTGCCGACGAGTTATTAAACAGGCACCAAGCCATCCGGAATGTGGCATTCAATGCGATTAATATCACATGATTTAGAAGAACCAGAACGGCAGCAAAACGATGCAGACACTATACACCGATAGGAAAGGGTAATCTGTTACTCGTATAGCGAAGTTTATTCGCAACAGAATGGGGACGTAGCAAGAAATTGCAAGCATGCTGGTGGGGACCATTCAAGATAATCGGATACGATGAGCATAGACAAAATTACAGGGTAGAAATGGATGGCAGAATGTACAGAAACTGGAAAGCGACATTCCATGCATCCACCGTGAAAAGATACCACCCTAACGATGATGTCTCCTTCCCAGCCAGGAGCCACACAAAACCACCCCGGATCATGGTTAACGAGAAACCGGAATGGGAAGTGGAAACCATACGAGACCACAGAAGATGGTATGACCGCCACCAATTCCTAGTGAAATGGGTGGAGTACCCGGAAACAGAGAATAGCTGGGAATCCCGGGAAGGATTGGAAAAGGCAACAGAATTGGTGAATCAATAGTGGGAAGACAACAAACCGCAGGACGAGCTACCCCCTACTATAAACCATGTGACGGTGGCATGGAGACCAACCCTACCAGAAATCCAACAACTGCGCCCGGACGCCGACCAAGTGATACAGGACGGATTTTGGTCAGCCCACTTCGAGAGCGATTTCGAAAGCAGCGAAGATGAAAATCGGGTAATGGAAGATGAAGCAGCATACCTAGCCCAGCTGGCCGAGGTGGAGTACTGGCAATAGCGAAAGGAAAAAACACTACATCCAACAGCCTTACGATGTCAAACTATGAGCAAGTACCTTGGAGACTGCGCCATCAACTAATGGGACTGTTGGTGAACCGTGATATTATCCCTAGACGATACCTTACACACCGACTATTCATACACATCTGCAACAAATGCTTAGAAATAACAACAGAATCGACAGGACGAATGTGGGGAGAATCAGTGTCAGATGTTTTTCGCTTCGGTAGCGGGTACTACATGAGCAGAGAAAAATGTGACCGTTGCATAGAGATAGAAGAAACCGAAATTAAGCAGCACCCCCCTTCCCATGAAGACCTAAGCGAGGCCGACACCTGAGCGAGGCCAACACATAAGCAAGGTCACCACAGAAACATAAATACCATCCACCATCCCTCTAACACGCTGAAGAAAACAGACCAAACTACCATACCCCAAACCTTGAGCCTCTTACAAAACTTATCCTTACGCGAAAGAAACAAAATGTCGACCTGTGAAGAAGTCAGCATAAAGGGACGAGACCTCATTTTGCGGTACCTGCCGTACTGAGAGATAATTCCAGAAAGCGCATAGTGGAAAATATTCTACATTGATCACTGCGAGGATTGCGGTCGAATCAATGTCGAGACGGAGGAATGGGAAGACCGGATAGTACGGAACTTTGTGGACCTGCCACACTACTGGGAGTCAGGTTGCCTTGTGCACAGAGCGCCATGTGGGGTGTGCTTGGAGAGATGGTTGGAAGGTGCAGAATGGATGTTGCAGGATGACATGAGATTGTTGCAGGATAGCGATGACGATGAGGATGGGTCCTAAGCAGACTCTCAGGAGAATAGCGGATTTACTGGCTATTAGGATATATTAAGTTGTTTTATTTGGTGAAATTGTTATTTTATTTTGGGAGTGTAACCGGTACGGGTACTAGGTTGTTCTATGTTTGGTTTCACAGTATCGGTTGATACTTGTATTGTTTCGTGTGCTATCGGTTGATACACACATTGTTTTATGTTTGGTTTCACAGTATCGGTTGATACTTGTATTGTTTCGTGTGCTATCGGTTGATACACACTTTGTTTTATGTTTGGTTTCTCAGTATCGGTTGATACTTGTATTGTTTCATCTGATATCGGTTGATACACAGATTGTTTTATCTTTGGTTTTACAGTATTGTCTGATACTTGTATTGTTTCGTGTACTATCGGTTGATACACATATTGTTTTATATTCGGTTTCATGGTATCGTTTGATACGTGAATTGTTTCGTGTGCTATCGGTTGATACTTACATTGTTTTGCAATATCGGTTGTCGTGGAGATAAGCGATATGCTGTATTTAAAGACCGCTGATTTCCGCGATGGAAACAGCAGACTTCGACCGAGAGTATTGTTAAAATATACTTGGTTGAACGGTTACTTCTTTGATCTCCTATTACACCCCGTTCAAAGCCTCCTTTAGCAAGCAGGGCTCGCTTCATGTTGATGACAAAGCCATCTGCTCCTATCGTACTGCTACGTGACTAGGGCCTGGCCCGAACCTGTTACAAAAGGTGTATAGTTTAAGGAAGGCTTCAAAGTGGTGGAATAGAAAATCTAGTAGTAACTATTCAATCACGTATATTAAGAATACTGTTAGTTGAAATCTACCATTTCTATCATGGAATCAGTGCTGTTTAAATATAAGTTCTCGGTCATCTCTAGCATGAGCAATAACATAGTTCCTTTCAAATTATCCAGTGATACCTTTGAAACATAGCGAGTATCAAACAATACTATAAAATAAACATAAAATGTTGCAAGTATCAAGCAATACTTTTGAAACATAACAAGTATCAAATGATACTATAAAACAAAACATAAAATATTCAAAATATCCACTGTTACCTTTGAAATATAACGACTATCAACTGATTCTATAAAACCAAACGTAAAACCTTAAAAGTATCAAGCGATATTTTTGAAACATAATCAGTATCAAACAATACTATAAAACAAAATGCAAAATATAACCTAGTACCTATACTGGTTACAATATCTCTTCTTTCATTTATCTTAATAGTCCCGTTATTTCTTTTGCTATAGTAGCCTGTAAATAGGGGTAATGCAATATGTCATTGCAGATTTCCTTTTGTGTCCCTGCTTAGGTGCTAGTAGAATAAAGAGATAAATGGCTAAGTTCTGCTAGAGTGACTTGTCTTTGTTAATAGTAGAAGTTTAAGGCAGAAGTTGAGAAAAGATAGGATTTCTGTATATTTCTTGAACTGGAAGTAGGAGGAGAGATTGCCTCCTGCAGTGCAGTACTACTCAAAAAAGAAGATGTATTGTCATATTGTACTGGTAATTCGAACTACTGGGAAAACAAAGATTCTGTGATATTACAAGAAGGAATTATTTCTTTACCTGACATTGGTCATCTTAAATTCTTCCTAGTACACCAATCATTCACCTATTAGCAGGATGCAACAATTCGACTACCTTCTTCTTCCTGATTCATATCACTTTCAGATATCTCTTCAAGAATGTGTTTGGCCTCTCTTTACCCCATCTACCCTTATAGTGAAATTGCTCATGATGCAGTACCCTGTATATGCTTAGTATTACTGACCTTCCGCTTTGCTACCATCTGAGTTGAACAATCTGATTTAGCAACCTCTTTCATATAGTTGATTGCATCAAGACAGCCAGCAAGAAACCTCATTTATAATTGTAATTAGATTACTACCTCATTGACAGTTACTAAAATGCTTACTGAATTTTCTGTCAAACTAAAGTTTTTCTTCTTTGCCAAACAACAAAATCCAACTAGCTAGTACTAAATCTGATCCTCACCTCTTGTCTGTCTATGAACTCCTACTTTACCTTTACCACCTCTTTCTCTATCTTCATCTGTATTTTCTTTATCTACATACTTATCCTACCAATATAGCTAGAGAAGTTCTGCCATTCTTGTTTTCAGAAATAGTGTCTTTTTGTTCTTAAAGAACCTCTCTGCTTGAAGATCTTTAACTACATTCTTTCAATCCAAACCCTGTTCACCCTGTGGTGCACTAACGAGATTTTCCAACTTCATCACCATTATAAGAGATACGCACTATTATAAGAAGGCATTTTCTTTTGAATTTGTAGGCTATAGACTTCCGAGATGCTCTACCTGCTCCTCCTCTCCTCTTTCTACTCCTAATTGCTCTAGATCTCCTTCTCCTTCTGCCTCTCCCCTCTACATTGAGAGTCAATTTTCTCTGATACTGTTACACATAGGATGAACAGGCAAAGTGTAATGGGCATGTCATGTAATGATTAGCAAAAGATCACATATTCAATCCCAGGGCCTGTCAGAGTATTTAGGGAATGAGTTGATTTCTACCAATATGACGCTGGTACAAAGCCCTCATTTACAACATGACCGAAGATCGCCGACCGTGGGGCTTTCACTGAGTGTTCAAGAAAGGACTCTCGGGTCTCCAGACATGGTTGAACGAACTAAATCTGTTTGTTAGTTGTGAAGGTAAATGCATGCAAAGATACCTCAGCTGTGCCAATGGATGGATGCCAAGTGGGGGCAGATTGGCTACTCTGATAGGAGTTCCTGGCTGCCATACAAGCAGTAAGACAGGATTTTAAGTCCGTTGGTAGAGGAATGCAGAGGAAAATCCTGACAAGGGGACGATACCAAGAGACGATCATTCGCCCATGCTCAGAGGCATGATACGGCAGAGTCCAATAATAGCCTGCTGGGTGGAAGGTTAACCTTGACCGTAAGGAGGCCTAAATACCATTTGCGTGATAAGGTAGGATCATGCCTCCTGCGGGTTGACGCCGACAGATGAGGAATCTGCCTGCATTGATCAGTCTGTGATCGGAGCTGATTACTTCATATGCAGAGATAGAACCAGTAGCCGCTTGCCACGGTAAAAGGGTTCGAGTGACTGTGATTAAAGTGAACACTGCAAGGAGAGGTATGGGACGCCCTCCCCGCTGTTCGAAGAAATTGGAGTCAAGCGTGGTAAAAGTTTTAAGGGTCTATGAAGTTCATACAGGGAAAAGCAGAAGAAATAGATAGGCGGCAAACACCCAGATGTGGAATATAAATATCGAGGTACCTCCCACACTTTACAGACATCATCAGCAATGGAGAAGAGATCTTATCAATATATTCGTTATAGGATACATTTCATATAATACCTTTTTTCTCACATTTTGAGTCCGCCTTCCTAGCAATCACTTTGTCACCTATCAGGTCTTAGTCCAGACTCCCTTGTCCTTAGAGTTGGCTATCGCCTAACAAATCCTTTGCTTTATTATACTTCTGGCTGAATGCCTGGATGCTTGCCAATCAGATACTCATATTTAAGGTGTATCCAATTGCTTGAAGTCTTCATCTTGACTGCCGGCAAATTCCTTAAATCTTATTTCTTCTCTTATTGCCATTATCACAGATAATATCCCTGTAACATTGGAAGTCGTTTCTTCTTGTCTCTTCTTTTTGTTTTTTTGCTTGATTTATTTTGTTCACTTTTTCCTGGCACCTTTTTATGTATTATTGTACCCCATACCAACTTTACCTAATTCTACAAAGCACCTTTGGTAGGGCTGTTCTAAACCTGTTTTGTAAAGTAGTGTGTGTGGCTAACTGTATTCAGGATCGCGTTGCTGGAATTTTTTTTTTTTTTTTTTCAGCTCGAAAACCTGCATAGACGTTTTTCGACCCTAGGGCTGAATGCCTCTATTGTAAAAATTGCTCCATTATTTTAAGCGCCCGCGGTCATAAACTATCACTCGGCGGAAACGAAACGCCAAGGGCTGACAGTAACGATCGCACAAATACAGGGGCGCGTGAAAACTCCTCCCTTCTCTTCGCTCGCTCACTACTACATCAACTAACGGTAAAGACAGGAGTATATATCAACAACACCGACAAAGTCCCCCATCTTCCGGGTAAGTCTTCCCATAATTTGCAAACAAGAGCTAACAAAGGAAAGACAAATTTCAACCGCCCGTAGCCTCTGGACATCACTCTCCAGCCTTCTTCGTGATCCTTCCGCCGACCCAAAAAACCTCCGCGCATTCCCTGCGAAGTACTTTCCCGGAAAGCTAGCGCGCGCCCGAAAAACCAAAACACATGCCTGAAGGCTAAACGCGCCCAAACATGCCCGGAGCCAAAACCCATTCCCAGAAACTACCAGAACAACAAACCATCATGAGAGCATACCGAGCAGCACCTCGCGATTTCCCACACGAACAACCCTCCCCCCCCTAGTTCAGATTCCATAGACTCAGAAATATAGAAACCCTGCATACCATCGGTCAGCTGGCGGCCAGGCCACTATTCTCTACAACTTCCACATAATTTCCCAATATACCAAATGATGAACTGACAGGCTACTGTGTGACGCGATTCTGTGAAAAATTATTTCCTAATTGTATCTCCTCGGTTTCTTGCAGGTAAATTCATTTTGCTGTAATAAACACAATCTAGCAATCTAGAGAACTGGTTTTTTTTTCTACCGGAATGGTGTATGATCCAGGTCTTTTTTTCCAAACTCCAAATTTTTTCTAAAGTCCTGTGGGCAGTCCCCTAGTGTAGTAGAAAACAACGCAACTGAGATGGCACACCACTATGCTAACACACCCAGAAATGGTTCTTCAATCTTAGAATGTGCGAATGATTCTTAAACCCGCATGTTGCGGGGATGACTGTAGTGTACAGCACTCTTAATACCCAGCCATTGTGAACGCGAGCACTATCGCATGCCGCCGGCGCCTTGTGTGTCCGGTTGATTTTTTGCCTACATGGAGCGTCAGTTGTGTTCAAAAGTATCGCGCAATTAAATGACGGAAAAATCTGAAATGTGTAGTTGTGCTTTTGTTCCGAACATCCAATCATTCATTACAGTATTATAATCACGACAAACTCTCTAGCCATTTGGGATGGGGCACGCGTAGGCCTGGGCGGACGGGGTAGCCGAGGGGAATAATTTATCGTCATATATTTTTTCTCCACAATCCTTCGCGTTGCACAGCTGCATTTGGTAAATCTCTGGTTCCACCATAAACACCCTCGTCTCTTGGAAGCGCTTCGCTAATCGTCCCCTACCACCGAGTACTAGTACAGTAAAGAAATTGTGACAAGGTTTTACAAGATCCCTGCAAGCATACCCGGGGGAGGTTTTCTAAAAGACTCCCGCTGTTCCCTTGCTAGCGGTAGCTACAATGCTCGTGCCGCAACCGGGAGTAAGAGAAATTTACGTAGGCCGGCGTACAGTACGAGTACGAGTACAGTACTCGAGCACCATACCGGTACTGTAGCGTGCTTATCCGTGGTGGTCCTCTTAGTGTGAATGTCAGGCTACCGGTACGCAATGTGATTGGGTTGTGCTACCATTGTTGGTACAGGGGGGGCTAATTTATTTGGTTTTCCTCATAGGGCGCGGTACCGACACCGGTAGATTGGGGGTGCATAGATTCCGATGCCTTGCAGGGCTAGCCGTGTGACACGGGGCGCCGGGTTGGATGTTGGTGAGCGAAGGATAAGGGCGGCAAAGAGCCTACCCGAGTAGATTCTATGGTCACTTCTGGCTTGTCTCTCGGCTCACAGTATGCTTCCCGATTCTAGGCCACAGCGTTTAGCACAGCCTACTATAGTTTGCTATGGTTTCCATAGAGACCGACTAAAAGCGATCGTTGCGCTAGGCAGGGATAATAGAAACCCCCCTACTCCTAGTTTTCTATATAAAACACCAATTTTAGATACGCATCTATCTAGGGACAGCGGAGAAAAATCCAGTATCATAGTTTCTAATTTCGTTGATGGAAAGCCTAACCCAAGGACCCGCATACCGGTAGTCGAATGTCAGGCTAATTATAAGAACTCTTCAATAGCTGAAAACTATAGTTCCAAAGCGGGAACCGGAATAGGGGCCGAGACCGCCAACCTGGTTGGGATTTTGCGTAGCAAGGAAGTGGGTCAGCTCCATGCCTCCCCATCACTACAGTACTGGTATTTGGGACAGTGGGCAAATTGAAAAGCTCGCAATGTTGAACCCCCCATGTGCCCCTCTAATATCGTCAGAGCTCGGGCGGAGAGTGTTGTGGTTGTTTCTGGTACCGGCAGCTTACCGAGAATTTGGAATTTTCTACGGAAAACCTGCATGGGGCACACCTCT
>PYWC01000034.1:1152124-1171606 GCA_003182015.1 Tuber magnatum
GATAATTGCTGACATCTGGCTCCCTGAGTGTTGTAGGACGTAAGTGAACATGATCAACCACGGTTCTTGGGTGGGATAATCGCTGATATCAAGCTTCTTCATTCGCTAAGGTTGTAAGTGGACCCGCGCTCGTTGTCTCGTCGTTTGTTTCTACTCATCTGATTTATCTCCCCGCCCGGTTCAGATTGTATGCAAGCCGAATCCGTGACAGTACTCCCATCCGTACTAATATTTTAAATTAACGTCGCCCCTTCTTTACCCAACAGGAGGTAAACGTTCTCGATCACCATGTTGGACCTCTCTCCAGGTTAACCAATACCTGCTTTGTTGTCTCAGTTTGTACGTAAACCACCGTCTACTATCCTACTAGTTCAAACTGATACATATTTATCCCGTTATAGCTTGTTAGTCAACCTCTCGTTTTCACTCCCGTCTCTCCTGCTAATTCAAAACGTTCCTCACTGCTATTTGGTTAACCAAGAAGGTCGGTATTCTGATTTGATTACTGGTGAGCCCGCCAGAACAGTACATATATACTAATCTTCCTTTTAGCACGTGAGCCGCCCCATTTTAATATTTCCCCCGCCATTGCAGATTATTATTGACAACGCCGAAGTTTTGTATCCCTGATACACCTGAGCCGCACACCGTTCCCTCCTAGGGCACTCCCGTCTTGTCCCGAAGGCCCGTTTTGGCGACTGGTGAGCATGGAGACCCTCTCTTTAGCCATTCGTTCACTCGTTTACTAACGGCCAAATTCATCAACCGTCTCTATAGGCTATTGGTTGGAGGATGGTTGCTTGTTCCATATGCTTACAACCCCGAGGTCATGTTGGTTTTTCTTGTACCCAAGCTGCTCTCTCTCGTTTTTCGTTTTGGTGGGCGATACGACATCTGTATCGGGATGTGCGAATTTGCGGTAGTCTTGTTGTGGCTTGTTGTCTTTATGTCGCTCCTTTACCGGTAGCTTCTGGATTTGATCGGTTCGCAAAATTATAACACCTGATAGGCACAGTAGAATGACCGAAGTATAGCCTACGAAGTATATAGTTTGGTAGAATGTTATGGTCGATAATAAGCCAACCTGGTAAACCACACGTATCGGATTACTCCTAGTTTGCTAGTCATCGGCAATCACTCAATTCATTATCATCCTCCGATGACCATTGGATAATCTGATGAAGCTTAAAGAAGAGCAGTGGTAGTTGAATCAGTGGAAGTCTGACCACAACGGGCATGCTGAGTGGGGTGTGGAGGGATGGTAAATTGGACGATCGATGGATAAGTTAGTGTAAGTACTGGAACAATTGAGAATGCCGCGGGGACGTCCAGAATTTCTCGCCTTAAGCCCTCGACTGAGACAACAGACCATACTAGGAGAGGCACATCCAACATCCTAGTGAAACTCTCAATAATTCCAGCTCTTACAGTAGCTAATGGCATCCAGGAGATCTATATCTCCAAGGCAACGGACAACTCCGAAAAGCAAAGACAGACCATCCTGACAACATGATCCTCCGTGATTCACCAACAATGTAGACCGATCTTGATATCTCCACATCCTCCCTGAGACCTCAAACATACTACTATATGCCGAATTGCAGAGGGTGAGCTACAAGCCCAACCATATACCCGGCACCTGATGGTATTATAAATGGCAACGGGAAAAGCACAACGCCAAAACCCCCAGCCCTATGTCCTGTAACAATATGTCTTAACCGCATACCCGATGGGGCAATCCCGCACCGCCATCCATACGAATGAAAGTCTGTAGAATCCACCACTGGGCCGGACCGGGTGCATTCTAGATTACCACACACTTGAGTCATTGTGTGCACAAAATTGTCTCTGATGCAACGTTGTAACTTTGTTTTCAGGGAAAATGTGAATTTGTATGGCCGAGAAAGGAGAGAATGAAGCTTCATTGTTTTCTGCCGTGTACTAGTGCCGGTTGATATCATAAACTAAAGGAAAACAAGAAGGAGAAAAAGCCGAGAAAGCCGAGGCTGGCATAATATGACAACCTCGGAGAAAGGAAAGAAAAACTTAAGAAAACCTCTGAGGCAGAAATACCATATGAGAGAGCTGCGGATGGGGAGGAAAAAGAACATATAAGAGCCTCGGAAGAAAAGCAACAAGTGAAACGGAAAGGTGTCATACCATGGTTGAATATGGTATGGCTGTGAGGTCTTGAGACAAACAAGGAGATGAAAACTCGAATGAAACCTAATAGTGAGGAGAGTAGTAGGGAAAGACTAGTGTGAGAGAAAACTAGACAAAAGAAGACTAGTCTGTACGGCGGATAAACACTAGATCCAACAGAAAATGCAAGTGACATCCCATGTCTGGTCCCAGCCACTAAGGCGGGGTTGGGGGCAAGAATTGCGCAAAACCCTTTCTCTTGATACTGCTCGAGGCTGTTATAGATTCTACTATCTTCCTGTGTTCTCTCCCTGCATTCGTAATTGCATTCTGGAGCTTGAAAGCCCCCCATGAAATTGCATTGACAGCTAGCCGGACGAGCTGCGCTGAGTCGGGGCAAAGCTGCATCTGGGGAAATGAGATACAAAAGGGCCTATACCTTATCATTGTATCAGCAATCTCGCGGCTCACTTTGGACCTCAATTGTTCGAAATTGACTGGATCTCTTCACGGTATGTCGGCAAGGCGAGAGGCCTTGCAACGTGTGGCGGAACTGGAGCTTTTCCATCGCTGTGGCGTTCTGGGGCTAGCTCGTTCCTGACTTGCCTTGGGACGGCGAAACATAATTTCCAGGGCAATCTACGTGCATAGTGGGTGAGGTGGAATGTGGGGATGATATGCCTCGTGGGGAACACCAAAGTGGCATCATGGGGAAAAAGTCTGGACGTTTTCTAAACATTCCTATGATATAGTAGGATCTCGATTGCTGAAGCAACCCGTCCTGTATCTCGACAGATTCGGTCCCGGGAGTTTGGGGTGGTGGAGATACGGTTACCCCGAAGCGCTTAGTTTTCTTAAATAGCGATGGACACAAGCATGATCGAGCAGATCATAGGGGTTCTGCGCAAGCATGATCTGATCGGGGGGACCCCATGATCGAATGATCGCACAAATTGGTAGACCCTGATCGAGCATACTTAATTCCAGTTGAATATGATTTCTTTTTTTCTTGTATCAATATCACCTGCAACCGAAAATGATTGCACTCATGGAACACTTCACAAGAGTGTCAGAAGGCTATCCCGTGCCATTAACGCAAGATTTGGTAGCCGCTGTCCGCGGAGTTTCAGCCACTGGATAATATCTACATTCTGGTCTACCTTTGGCTCTTGTAGGTAGATATCAACTTGGGATTTCATGAGATCATCGTCTAGGGTGAGGAAATTTTAGACAAGTGAATTGGAGAGTCAGGCGTGTTGGGGGTTCGGTGGTGGAGTGTGTTGTCGGGGACATGTTATTGAGTCTGCGGTACAGACAGTGATAATATTAATAGAAATCGCGTAATTGCCAGGACAGATATATGTATATGTATTTATAGAGTCATCAATCATCACCGATCATGATCGAACATGGTCGAGTAGATCATGAGGGCCCTGCTCAAGCATGGTCTGATCGAGTGACCCTTATGATCGAGGGTGATCGAGCATGATCTGCTCGAGCAAAACTCGATCATGATCTGATCGTGGCCATCACTATTCTTAAAGATGCGACGTTCTGGTCATTTCGAGGAGTTATGCTCGAAGTACACACTAGGTCCTTTAGTGCGACATTTCATGGAATTGGGAGGTTCTTCTATGACGGCCGTCACTTGAACTAACCTTATCACCACAGCAACGGCACTGAGCTTTCGAAAGTTTGCGATAGCCCACGGCGCCTTGGCTTTGCGCAGTCTTAAGAACAGTTCTTAGCTAAGACGGTCGTCAGGTGGTTTTTGTTTATGCTTGGGTTGACAGCAATGAAGTCCAGTGTAGTTTGCGCTAAGGGTGGGTGAAAAACTTTCCACCAGCACCGCTCTACTCGGATACTGCACTGAGCAAAACTTCACTGTTCTACACTTGTTTTAGCATACATAACTCGCCGTATAATAGGCGCAGTTTCGACGAGGACCATTCTAGGAAAGCCTCCGTATTAGAATGCTTCACAACTTGGTAATCACTCCTGGTAATTTGGGCTTGTTGGTTCCTCAGGACACCTGGGCGCTTGCTTGGAAAAGCAAAGTATACAATTGTAGCTGAAGGGAAACTTTTTCCCGCGAAGAATGGAGGGAATCGGATAGTCTGGTAGGGGACAACGCGGCGGAGACGCTACACCGTTATACCGACTCACCAGGAGAAGATTCTTCAATAATACATTGCGGGCGTGGCTCTTAAGCACGCACGTTGCAAGGATTTCCGTACAGTACAGTACTGTACTCGATATACCTTGTCGTTGTGAGCGTGGCTAATATCGTACGCTGCCGGGGCCTTGTGTCTAGACCCTGTTGATTTCTTGCCTATATGCAGTGTTAGTTGTGTTCAAAAACATTGCTCTGTTATGAACAAATTTGAAATGCAAAGTTGGATAACCACGATAAAATCTCCAACCATTTGAGACAGGGCGGGGTAACTGTGGGAATAGGTTATCATTATATCATTTGTCCCCTGGATGCTTTGCGTCGTACGGCTGCATCGATCTCCTACACTGCTTTATATTCCGCCCACTTAGCTTGCACACCCCTTGGTTCTGCCTTCCCGAGAAGTCCATCGCCACATATTGGTATTGGAATATAGTGACGACCCCAGTAGGGCTTCCCCGGATTGTGGAATGCGCCCAGAGTTGCCATTATTTGAGGTAGCGCATACAGCCCAAGTATTTGGTCCTGGGTAGAGAGGGCATACCAGCGAATTGAAGCTCTGAGATCCCTACCAGGTCCATTAATTCCACTTCCTTTTTCAGCTCTCGGAAAGGATATTCACAGAAGTGAACCATGAAACATCGCGCATGCCGTCGGCGGCCCTCTGCCTCTGCCCTGTATCTTCCCTGGCAATCAATCGCCTTCAGCTATACCCCTAGCCATAGCACTCGAGACCGCTACCCCACCTTGTAGGGCCCGCTCTCTGAACCGAAGGAGGTTGTGCTTGGATCTCACTACCCTAAGCGGGCCGCCGGAGGCAGTCCTGCCTAACGCGGGAATCTTGGTATCATATCTCGCTGACCGGGCTCCTTGTGCTCGACACCACTAGGCGCAAGGGTGGAAAGGTAGCAGTGATAGCGCAGCAGGGGCGGAGGTGAGCTGGAACACCCGTGGTCACTCAGCCAAGGGTTCGGTGGTGGTTGGTGGACATAAAAGTGTACTCGTAATGTCCTGACGTTTGTGAACACGACCGGGGCTGTATTAGTGTGTATTAGTATGTAGTAGTGGCCATTAGGGGTTATTTTAAGAGAGAACCAATTGGAAATGATCAGATTGTGAATTACTAGGTAAATGAATACAGCATTCATCATAAGAATGGTGAATTAGAACATACCATTATGAAGAAAATCAATAAAAAATGCCAACGCCGTGAGGACCAACAACTTCTATGAGCAAAAGAGGTCAAGTTATAAGCTATGCCATGCTTGCCGGTGCACAGAAGATGACTCTACAAGATATATTGGAGAAAGCTGGTGTTTTGGCAAGTACTTGCTGTAATATTATTTAAACTGAAAGAGAATAAGTAAGAAAAACTGCTATTACTGACTTGTGTGCGATGTAAGATCTTGCCCTATTACAAATGTCGGTAAAGTATTGAAACGAGCTTCTTAATGGGGAGTAAAAGAATCACTTGGTTGAAACAGCCTTAAAGGATGTGGGGGCCGGTATGGGGAATTTTTTTTTTCTCTAAATCAAAATTGATATTATTATAATAATATTATGTACATAACTAAACAAGAAACAAATAATAGCCAATTTAGAGCTCAGCCGACAGAGCATTGCGAAGACTTTGAGAGCAAATAAAATTCATCTCTGAAAGCCTACTAAAAAGCCAACTCTCAGCGCAGCTCAAAGAACTGCAAGACTTGTGTTTTGCCACCAATATCAGACTCAGGATTGGCAGTGTGTGATATTTACTGTTAAGTCCTATTTTGAAACAGGGAATCTTTGTCGCCATTGTGCTCATGGTGTTTTGGGAAGGGCAGGAGAGGCCTACCAGCTACAAAATATCCAGGGAAGGTTTGCTCAAGGAGCTACGGTGATATTTTGGGGTGCTGGCTTGTATGGTAAATGTAATGTGTTCAGACCTGGGGTGCTAATCACACTTTGAGTATGATAGTAACAGGTGGCCTGCTTGCTCGGCAAGAGCCAAGAGCTGTGTAAACTAAAGAAGGCTTAGAAGAGGTGTAATAGAAGATCAAGAAGTAACTGTTCAACAAAGTATATTAAGAATACTGTCAGTTGGAGTGTGCTGTTTTGATTGCAAAATCAGCGGTGTTTAAATACAAGGTGCCACTTATCTCTAGTATAAGCAATAACATAAAGCATTGTAAGTACCAAATGATACCTTTGAAACATAACAAGTACCAAATGATACTGTAAAACAAAACATAAAACATTCAAAGTATCAAGTGATAGCTTTGTAACATAACAGGTTTCAAACGATAGTGTGAAACAAAATATAAAACATAACCCAGTACTTGTACCAGTTACAATCCCCAAAACAAAACAACTATTTCATGCAAACAAAACCAATAATCCTGCAACTCATAATTCTCAAAGAAATCGTCTTCATTAGGACTGTAACTGGTATGGGTACTAGGTCGTATTTGATAGTATCATTTGATACCCCTTATGTTTCAAAGGTATCGCTTGGGACTGTGAATGTTTGATGTTTTGTTTGGTAGTATCATTTGATACTTGTTATGTTTCAAAGGTATCGCTTGATACTTTGAATGTTTTATGTTTAATTTGATAGTATCGTTTGATACTTGTTATGTTTCAAAGGTATCGCTTGATACTTTGAATGTTTTATGTTTTGTTTGATAGTATCGTTTGATACTTGTTATGTTTCAAAGGTATTGCTGGATACTTTGAAAGGGACTATGTTATCGCTCATACTGGAGATGAGTGAGAACTTGTATTTAAACACCCCTGATTGTATGATGGAAACAGTGGACATTGACTGACAGTACCTTTAATATACTTGGTTGAATGGTTACTTCTTGATCTTCTATTACGCCCTTTCGAAGCCTCCCTTGGTCTACACAGCTCTCACCTCTTGCCCAGCTAGCAGGCCACCTGTTGCTATCGCACTCGAAGCGTGATAAACACCCTAGGTGTGAAGATGTTGCATTTTTTTAACCTCTGCAAGTGGGGACAAATATTGTACCTGGAGGAGGTCTGAGCAACCTGCGAATGCCCACTAAGAAATGCTAGCAGACGGAAGCGGGAGAACACAGGGTGGTTGGCTTCACCAGCAAACACCAGTGAACAACGGAGGATGAGGGGTGGGAAGCAAGTCCCGCACGAAGTGCTAGAATGCCCGACACAATCTGTGGAATCAAGGGATATCGAAGAGTTCAGTACTGACGAGGCTGCCAGGCAACTTGGGAAAGACCAGGATTCAAGAACCTTAGAACAACCTAAAGAAGAATGAGGCACGACATCCGATGACCCCTTACTACCACCGAAGAGTCACGCTGTGACAGAGGACAGCGACAGTGAAGAAAGTGAATCTGACATGTCTAGCTCAGTAGGCCTGCTACCCCCACCAGTACCGCTAACTGGTAGCGCTGATGACTGGCCAGGAAAGAAATCCAAAATAAAGCGACCTGTAACTGGTAGAGATACTGGGTTATGTTTCATGTTTCGTTTTACATTATCATTTGATACTGGTTATGTTTCAAAGGTATCGCTTGATACTTTGGTTCTTTTATGTTTGTTTTGATAGTATCATTTGATACTGGTTATGTTTTAAAGGTATCGCTTGATACCTTGATTTTTTTATATTTGATTTGATAGTATAGTTCGATATTCACTATGTTTCAAAGGTATCTTGGGATACTTTGAAGGGGAATATGTTATTGCTCATGCTCGAGATGAGTGAGAACTTGTATTTAAACACTGCTGCTTCCATGATGGAAACGGCAGACTTCGACTGACAGTACCTTTAATATACCTGCTTGAACGGTTACTTCTTGATCTTCTATTACGCCCCTTGGAAGCCTTCTTTAGTTTACACAGCTCTCACCTTTTGCCGAGAAAGTAGTCCACTTGTTCCTATTGTACTTGAAGCATGGTCAGCACTCTAAACGTCAACACGTTATACTACCACTACTACAGAGGTTTGGTGGAAAGGGGAGGGATCTCAAACTGGAAGGGTTCAAGTGATGGCGAATCTCGATACGCCAGTACCTGGTTACAGAGAGAATCAAGGCATCAGAGGATGAAATAGGACTCTGTGTTGGAGCATTCTGTGAAGAAGCTGCCTTGGAGGCATATCAGCAATGCATGGACGAATACGATGATGGACACTACATCAGTGGACACACGGTATTGGCATAACTCCACAAAAGATTGAAGTGCAGCTGAAATGGAGAAGAACTGTTCAAAGGCTTCAACAAAATTCAGCAAGTACAAAGTGGTGGAACAGAAAGGATTACCAAGATAGCAATGGAACTCTGGATGTACGGAGGACGAATACCTGAATTCATAGTGAACGACTATATACTGAACTGAAGATTTTATGACACTATGGATACACAACTTAGGCAACTGGTAGAACCTATGAAATGAGAAGACGATGAAATAGAGAACACCATCGCGAATGCAGTATGGCAGGATGCCAGCCTGGATGAGACTGGTAGTTATGGCAAGACAAGTACAGCAACAAGGGACACAAAATCGCAAGATTAGCAATACCAACAGGAAAGGAAGACAAAGGCAACCTAGAAAAGGATCCCCCAGAATACCAAACAGAAAAGAAAGGAGATGGGAGAATGCTTGAAATGTGAAAAGAAAGGACACAGGGCATGAGACTACCACACCAAACGACAGATTAAGATGGAACCCTTAGCAAAGCAGGTAGAGATAGAAGAGTTTGAAGAGATAGAAATCAACTCAGCCAATACAGAAACTGAGATTGAATGCTACTGAGTGCTTTCAGCCCCTGCTCTACACCCCCACCATGCTCTGGAAGGAACCATTTTGATAAATGGCACATGGGCCAGAGTCTTGTTTGACACAGGTGCAGTGGGCACAGACATTATTAGTAACACCTTTGTCATAGCCCAAGGCATCTCCACTCACCTGATGAAAACACCGGTCACTGTGAACATGACCATGAAGGGATCACGATCAACAAGTCATAAGACTTGCAAAGCAACCATTCAACTCTGATCGCCTAAGCTGCCCAACCAAAGGATGATAGTTGCTAATTTGGCTAAATATGATGCATTGATTGGAATGTCTTTCCTGACCCACCACAGGGCTATTATCGGGTGTGGTGAAGTAGCGATTGAACTCCCTGAGAAAAATGTCCGAGTACTTGGTAAACCAACAAGTACTGAGTTCTGAGCGCCAATTTGCGAAACTGACCAGGAGGAATTCCTAACCGAGTTTGCGGATGTATTCTCAGAGAAGATTCTGGAAACTTGGACAGCTCTTAGAAAGATAACCCACTACATTCACCTAAAAGATACCAGTGACCTGTGGAACCAACTGACATACACTATACTCGGAGCATACAAGGGAAAACTTTGTGACTGGATAAATGAGAAGTTAAGAAATGGAGTTAGCTACCAGACCGAGTCCCCAGGGGCAGAGCCGACGTTTATTCAACTGAAATCCAATGGCAGAATCAGGCCACTAGTGGACTTGAAGCTATGAAATAATAACACAGTCATGGATAGCTCATTGATCCCAAATCAGACATGGATCCTAAATGGGGCGGGAAGGACAAGATTCTGAAAGCAAGGTAGACCTTACTGATGCCTACTTCCAGACCCGAGTTGAACCGGGAAGTGTGAAGTTCAATACCTGCAAAACCTCTTTTGGCCAATTTGTGAGCAAAGTCATATTGCAAGAAGATATGAATGCATCCTCTATCTTCATGCGCATAATGGAGGACCTACTCGGTGATGTTTTACACCACTTTGTGTGGATATATATTGACGATATTCTTATTTATTTTGATAGAGACACGGAGCATATATGATATATCAAAAGGGGATGTAAGTTATGATAGTAGGAAAGGTTTTTTGCCAGCAAAAAGAAGTCAACTCTATTTGCGAAAACCCCGGAAGTATTGGGACATGTCATAGACAATGAAGAGATTCACGCCTTGCCTGGGAAACTCGCCTCTATTGGGAAATAGGCTACAACAAGAAATCAGAAGGAACTGCAGCGATTACGGGTCCTGGTAAACTATATTGTGCAATTCCTACCATACCATGCCACTGTCAAGGCACCTGTTATGGATATGACAGGAAAAGTGCAATTTGTCAGAACAGACACAGATGTAAAAAGCATTATCCAACATCAAAGAAGTGATCAAACAAGAGCAGGTGATCAGACCGATAAATTATAACACAGAAGAACCCATGTGGCTGATAACCGATGCCTCTGATATTGTAGTAGGAGCATGGGTTGGCCAGGGGCCAATACATGAAACAGCTCACCCTGCAGCACACCACAGTCGGAAGTTTACAAACTCACAAACCAACTATAGCACTACAGACAAGGAAGCATTGGCAGTGATCGATGTGCTCCAAGTATTTAACCATGTACTTATGGGTTCCAAATTTACCATCATCACAGACCATGAACACTGGGAGAACCTGAAGACTGACCAGATCCCTGGCGGAAGAAGGACTAGCGGGATAAGTGAACTAAGTAAACACCTCCCTAAAGTGGTGTACAGTCCTGGATGACTGAACTATTGGGCAGATGCACTCTCTTGCATCTGTGAAGACTCTGATAACCAGACTCTACCACTTGTCATCGATCACACCCTTGAGGCCGATGATATCTCTGACTCCACCTTCTATGAGAACCCCTCTCTAGCGCTGGCTGCAATCGCTCAGAAAACTTTCCCTACCTCTCCAGCATGCTCCATGTGGTTCTGGGAAATACACACTTGTCCCCAACTCAAGTTAGGGGAAGACGAACTCCCCTGCAGTGGCATTACCAGCTATGGCTCTGGATGTGATGAAGCGATGTCCCAGGCAGTGGCAGAACTATCTGATGAACTGGCACAACTACCAGTAACTCTGCTAAGTCTTTGGCCACAATGACATCTTGCTATCCCAGCAGTAGAAACCCACAGAGCAACCCCGCTATCAAGCCCACTGGGGCTAGCTACCGCAGACCCCCTGTATGGAGGATCACTTAGTATCTACAAAAGTGAACCGGTTATCTCAGTTGTACCTCCCGCGATGGACGCATATCGCAGCACGCTCTGTGATGTCCAGGGGGAAGATGAAGACACAGGAATGGCCATGATGAGAGCACAACAGATTGAAGATGAACTGGATGTTATCCATACATCTCGTGAAATGCAGAGCATTTTCCCACAACAGATGGTGTCTTGATACCGAAATGAACTAGTCTATTCCTAAGTTATCAGGTGCACTGGACAAGGAGACCTGGAAGGAGCCTACATAGTAGACAGAATGCTATACAGGAGGACCCGTTATGGTAAACACTACCTCTTTATTTCCAAAGGGCAGGTGTTCAATGGGAAAACCCTGGGAGAATATATGATATATAGGATACAGGGCAAAGGACACCAGAGTGCTGAACAAAACCTCAGATGTGCAACTGAATATGTCTACTGGCCTGAGATGACCAAGGACTTTCCCGATTATGTGAAACAATGCAACACCTGCCAGACAAATAAGGAACCAACCCACAGACTAGTAGGAAGTACTCAAACACTTGACCCAGCTTGGGAAGTGTTCGAGTTGATCGCCCTTGATTTCGTAGGACCTTTCAACAAGTGAAATGGATTTGACCTTGTCCTGGCAGTGGGGGATCCATCAAGCAGCTATGTGTAGATTATACCTACCAAGACCACAGTTATGGCTGAAGAAATAATGAAACTCCTAGAACGAGATCTCTTTACCACGCATGGCCATCCACTATCGATAATCAGTGATGCTGACTCTAGTTCCAAAACCAACTAGTAGAAGCAGACATGTAAATCCCTTCAGATCGAACACATTAAAGCGGTCTCTGGTCACCATGAAACCAATGGACAGGTTGAGGGAAAGATCTATGACCTGGAGACTGTTAGGCGGTAGCCGACTCTAAGGACAAGCGAGTCTGGACTAAGGCCCGATACACGACCAAGTGATTGCTAGGAAGGCTCACTTAAATTATCAAGAGGAATGTAGGTTGTAGCGTAAAATGAATATATAGATAAGATCTCTTCTCCATCGCTGATGATCTGTAAAGTGTAGGAGGCACCTTGATATTTATATTCCGCGTCTGGGTGTTCGTGGCCTATCTACTCCTCCCACCTTTCCTCCGTGCGAACCTCGTAGACCCTGAAAACCTTTACCCCGCTTGACTCTGATTTCTGCGAACAGCGGGGAGGGTGTCCCATCCCTCTCCTCACTGGATCGGTGCTAATCATAGCCACTTGAACCCCCTCACTGTGGCACGCGGTTACTGGTCCTTCCTCTACATACGGAATGATCAGCTCCGACGACAGACTTATCAATGCAGGTGGGTTTCCCATCCATCTGCATCAACCCGCAGGAAGCAGGTTCCTATCTTATCGTGCCAATGGCAGTTAGGCCTTGGTGCGCTCCGGGTTGCTCTCTTCACGGGATAGGCCCTCATCTGACTCTACCTTATCATGCTTTTAGGGTGTGGGTGAATGATCATCACTTGGGTGTCGTTCCCTCGACAGGATTTTTCTCTGCATTCCTCTACCGGTGGACTTGAAATTCGGTCTCACTGCCCTCATGGCAGCTGGGGACTCCTATCGGAGTAGGCGACCTGCCCCTGGTTGGCATCCATCTGTTAGCACAGCTGAGGGATCTTTGCATGCGTTTATCTCCACAACCAACTGACCCATTTAGTCCGTGCAACCTCATCAGGATAGCCAAGAGTCCTCTCTTGAGGATTCAGCGAAAGCCCCTCAGTTGGCGACCTTCGGTGGTGGTGTAAATGAGGGTTTTGTGCCAATGTCGTATTGGTAGAAATTAACTCATTCTCCAAATACTCCGGAGGATTCTGGGATCGCACACGTGATCTTTTGCCAATGATCACGTGACATGTCCATTACGCTATGCCAGTTCGTCTTATGTGTAACATGAGCTCCCCTCTCTAAGAATTTGCCCCGAATCTCTAAAAATCTAATTTTCTAATAGTGTACAAATTAAACTCCTTTAAGGACTCGGCAAGATAGGGTGAAAAGCCTGTGCGCATTTACTTGGCCACACATAGGAAAACCTTTCCTTGTCATCTTTCCTCTATATCCGCGGCATCTCTGGGTTCTCTCTGTGGAAACCTTCTACCAACTCCGCCGCATGCCCTAAATGTTCTGGCGGCTCCCAGGTGTTTTAATCCTCTGAGCACCCCCGCCACTTCATGAAGTACCTAAGTTTATGGACCCTTCTAGTGCGTCTGTGAACCCTGCCAGTGTACGAAATGACCTCGCTTTTGACTATCTTTTCAACCTCCCATTCCAAGCCGCCATCTATCTCCTCTGGCGGTCTGGGAGGTTGTTCCCGAGCCAGTTGAAAAGACGTTCGATAAGGCTCTACCAATAGTACATGGAAGATGGGATGTATCTTCCAGCGTTCCGAGATTTCCAACTTGAAGGCTCGGTTGCCGCGTGGCTCCAGGATCTTGAAGGGTCCATCTAGCTTTGTGCTAAGCTTTTTGGAGAGTCGGTTGGTACAGATGTTCTTGGCGTTAAGCATCACCAAGTCACGTGTCTGAAAGTTCGGTTGTGGCCTTACTTTCTTGTCATAGTACCCTCCCATTGCTTCTCTGGTTGCCATCAATGAAGCCATCGCCTGTCCATGTATTTCGTTCATCTAGTGAGCATACGTGGTAGCTCCTGGGTTTCGAGCTTCTCGCTCCTTCACCCACTCCATCTGTGGGTGGTATCCATAGTTCGCGTAGAACGGGGTTAGTCCATACGCACTCATAATAGAGTTATTGTAGGCCTGCTCCGCTAGCGGGAGCAGTTGGTGCCAATCATCCTGATCGTAGTTGACAAAGCTTCGCAGATAGCCTTCCAGCACTTGGTTGGTTCTCTCTGTTTGTCCGTATGTCTGAGGATGGTATACTGTTGACATCTTTGGCTTAATGCCTAAGGGTTTGCAGAGGGATTCCCAAAATTCTCCCGTGAACTTTATGTCCATGTCCAAGATGATTTCATTGGGCAGGCCATGTAGTTTCCACACTTCCCGGAGCAACACCTGGGCTACATCCTTTGCCGTTGCATTTTCCCTTAGCCCGATGAAGTGGGCCATTTTGGTGAAGCAGTCTACTACCACCTTGATCTGAGTGTTCTCTTCTGACTTGGGTAACTGTGTTATGAAGTCGGTAGAGATAGAGGTCCACGCCGTATAGCGTATTTCCAATGGTTGTAGAAACCCGTATCTTGCGTGCCATGGCACTTTGTTGTGTTGACACTCATCACATGACTGTACGTAGTCATTTATCCATTCCGTGAGACCTTTCCAGTAGAAGTCCCCAGTTATGATTTCCCGTGTTCTTTCCTGGCCGAAATGCCCAGTGACCTTGGAGACGTGGCTGCTTTGAGCAATCAGCATTTGCAGGGCCTCGTCCTTTGGGATGAACAGCCATCCCTTGTAATATAGGAGGCTACTCGCCAAAGACCGGTGCGTTGGCATGTCCTTTCCCTCATCTCGGAGTTTTTCCAACTCCTTTCTCCTCACCTTCCAGTCCCGGTCCACCTCTCCCTTCTCCTCCTCCTGTCTTATGAATTGGGCGTCAAATTTCTGTGCCATTGCCTTGACAACCACTGCATTGGTTAGCAGAGTTTCTTGCGTCGTCAGGGCCTTGTGTTGTCCCTGATCGCACTCATCGAAGTATTGGTTTAGTCCGCTTTCTTCCCTTAGCTGACTGGTTTTGGTCTGGGTCTCGAGCACACTGGTTCTCGTGCTTCCAAATCCGTCCTGGCCTCTCTCAGTGTCGTCTAGCTCCATCACATTGTGGAGCTCCCCATTGTGAATCTTTTCTATTATGAGTTGTGTAACTCGTTCGCTCTTTCACGCGTGGTAGTCCTGGTCCTGCAGGTTGAATAGTAACACCTTTACCTCTCCTCGGTAGTCCGTGTCGCTGACCCCTGCCCCGACCATGATCCCATGGTGGACGGCAAGGCCACTTCTTGGAGCTACTCGGCCGCAGGTTCCCGCTGGTAATGCTAAGGCTATTCCGGTGGCCACTGTTGCTTGTCCGCGAGCAGGCACTACTGCTTCTTCTAGCGCGTAGATGTCGTGTCCTGCTGGTTCGCTTGAGCCCTTGGTTGGAATTTGAGCTTCCAGGTGTAACCATATAGCGCGGGTGTATTCTGGTTCAGGTGTCTTTTGACCTAGGCCAGGTTCCTCTTCTTGTCCTACCACGATAACCATAACCTGGTTGAAATGTGCGGGGTTTAAAATTGAGGGTTTCTCGCTTTGCGCAGCTCTCCCTTCGGGCCAGTACTCCGGCTGTCTGCTTAGTACATCCGGCTTCCCACCACTCGACCCTAGTCGGTACATGATTTTGAAGTTGAAATCGCGCTAACTTCTAACTTCTATGCCCGCCTTATCTGCCGGGCACTCCAGGCTTTTGTCGTGAGGAAGTATTGCAGATTCTGATGATCTGTAAATACCGTGATGGGTTCGCTAGTTCCGTAGAGATAGTGACGCCATTCCTTGAATGCCTCCACCATGGCGCGCAACTCTTTATCAGGAACGTCGTAGTTGCGTTCCGCCGAGTTGAGCTTTCGGGAGTGAAAAGCAATTGGGTGCAGTATTTTCTGGATAGATTGTGATAGAATGCACCCTAGCGCCAAATCGCTTGTGTCCCTTTCCACCACCGTGTTTTGGTCCGGGTGGAAGTGTGCCAAAATAGATGCCGTCATGAACTGTGCCTTCAGGAACTCGAAAGCCTCCTCCCACTCCGTACCCCAGTCAAATCCCTTGGGGTGGCCTTTCCACAACGCGGTTATGGGTTTACAAGTTCCTGAGAAATTCTTGATAAATCTACAGTAGAAATTTCCCAATCCCATAGAGATTTGTATGTCCTTTGCAGACTCAGGTCTCTTCCATTCACTTATAGCTTTGACCTTTCGATCACTCATGGTGATCCTATCCATCTTCACTATATATCCCAGAAATTCCACCGTTTTAGTATGGAATACTGATTTAGTGATAGACACTGCTAAGTGGTATTTCTGTAACTCGGTCAATACCTCCTTTACCAACTTGACGTGGTCCCCCTCAGTCTTGGAGTAAATTAGCACGTCGTCTATGTATACGACTACTCCGAAGTCTAGAAATCTGCTCAGGAGCACATGTATCATGTCTTGGAAAGTGGCGGGAGTATTTACTCGCCCGAACGGCATTACCCGATATTCGTAATGACTGTAGCGCGTGTGGAAGGCCCTCTTCCACTCATCCCCCTCCTTTATGCGTATCAGGTGGTACCCATCCTTTAGATCCAACTTGGTAAAGATATGTGACCCGACTACTCGGTCTCTGAGTTCACTCATGAGTGGCAGGGGGTACTTGCTGGCCATGGTAACCTTGTGCAGCCCGCGATAGTCCACACACAGTCCTAGCTGCCCGTCAGGTTTTGGCACAAATAGTATTGGTGCACCTGCGGGTGACTGGCTTGGGGTTATCTTTCCCGCGTGCAGCATTTTGTCTAGGTATTCTTGTGATGCCCGTCGTTCTTTTTCAGACAATAGGTATATTGGCCCCTATGGGGGCTTCTCGCCTTTAACTACCTTGATCTCATAATCAAAGGTACTGTGCTTTGGGGGCTGTTCCACTGCTTGAGGCAGGAAGAGATCGGCATACTCCCAGTAGGGTTTTGGTAGAGTTTCCATCACTACTGCCTCGGGGTCCTCTGAGCCTGCACTTCGGCCCATGTATCTGGCTGCAGGGTCCAAGGCTACTGTCTTGTCCCACTCAATGCAGATTCCTTCATCTTCTGGTTCCAGGTGTTCCTTACACCGCTCTGCCTGGAACTCCTACCTACTTGCATCCTCGATGAATGATAGGGGATGTTGGCGATGCCACCAAGCGAAAGGTATTATCGAGTCATGGATCCCCTGACTCATGACTTCACAGGTAATTTCCGAGCAATGTCGGTTGGCCCCAATTTCTAGCATGATAGGGGTCGTATAGCACCTTCCCGCATTTCGGGACTGTGCACTGTCAAACCCAGTTATACTAACTAGAGTATCTCGCTGTATTGTTGCTAGCCCAAGTCTTTGGACTAGCGCTTCTCGTATGACAAAGGTCTGTGAGCGCGAGTCTAATAACATGCGAATCGGTACTCATTCTCTTTGTATTCGTAGGTATGCTGTACCTTGTGGGTACTCGTAATGTGTAGATGTTGGGACTTGAGTTTTCGGTCTTTTTGGCTCTCCGGTAGAGTTATCCTGTCTTCGTTTACTGCACATTTTCGGGGCATTCAATAATCTTGGGTGTTCGTTATTGTGCTTGCACAACTTCGGCCATTCAGGCCTTCTCACACAAACTCGGTTGCTTTTGCGTGCGGCTTCTTTCTTAACTTCTTTCCCCTCAATGACGATATTTAACCATACCGGTCTATGCCACCAGTGCATCGATGAGGGAGCGACCTTCCTAACCCACCCTTAGGTGTTCGACTCCTGCCATGGCGTATGATTTAAGATGAGCATGACGTTCTTTGTCTCGCCTAGCAACCTGCAGGCTACCCACTTGCCGCCGCCACTGGTGCCATCCTGGGACTGAAGAAGCGCCTTCAGGCGGTCCTGTGCTATCCTGACTCATTTCCTGTATATGACCTTTGGAGGAAAGAGTTAGGGCGCCTGGAGTTGCCCCCCGCAAAAGTCCTCTTTTCATGTGTGTCGGGTTTGAACCTTCTGTACTCCGCGAGGAGTATCAAGTCTTGCCGTCCCGCATCCAGGTCGGGGGTCATTCTCAATTTCATCCCACTGCGATGGGTTAACTTTCTCCATTATACAGGCTTTTTCATGCCTTTCCCACTTCTGTCCCTGCCCACGCTCAGAACCCGGTCAGTGCGGTTCGCCTTCATTCTTGACTAAGCTGTTGCCCTAGCTCAGAACGTAGGTTGTGGTTTTTATACTGGACTCCCGGTTGGCCGATCGATCCCCCTTCTTGATCCGACAACTCCCAAAGTCTAGGTGCTAGGGGCACATGGGCTTGGTTCACCTCTGGCCTTGGGGCGGTATTCCGAACCTCCATGTTTCGGGGCCTAGACTTCGCTGTTTTCCGCTGCTCTATCATTGCGACAACGGTTCCCTTCCTACAAGGCACGCAGGTGTGGTTGGTGAGTCCACACCAGGGGCAGCTTTTATTTTCCCGGTGTTGATCAACCAAGTTTTGGAGTACTCCTTCGTGAGCTTTCTTCCAGTCGGTATGTTCTACCCTGGCGTTCTTGGTCAGTTTGGTGGTTTGGGCGAACCTTGCTGACTGGAAGTTTCCAGGTGCCGTCCTCCTCGGGAACTTGCTCGGTCGCCCCTCCTCCTGTCCTCGCTTCGGCTCCTGTTCTCTGTCCTCCCGGTGTCATTTTGGTGGCCCGGAAGAACACGATGAGCTGGACAGATTGTCTCGTCGTTGTTGTTCGCTGTTGAGGAACGCCTCTTCCTGGTTTCTGACCGCTCGAAGGTACTCCAGCCATTCGGCGTCGGTGTCGAATCACTTATGAGACAACTGTCTCAGTATTGCCTCCGGCAGTCGGTCCTTGACTATCTTCCTCCACAGTGTTCCTTGAAGCTTGGCCTTGATGTTCAAGTTTTCCCTCTGGGGAAGGTACTTGTCGATGTCCTTCCCATACTTGATTTTTCCCATCTGTGCCAAAGCCTTGCGGTCCTCATTGATCGGTGAGAATCGTATGCTGATCTCATGTGCAAACTGTTCCCACGTTAGCAATTCAGGACGAGCGGCATACCTTTCGAGCCCTTCCATGCTCTTGCTATACCAATTACTGCAGGGTGTCACATCGGCACCCTTCGTCCTTCCCAAGGCGTAGATAATCCTATCTTTATCCTCCATCCACAGCATGGGATCTTAGCTAAAGTAGTCCTGGCACGCGTGCAGCCAGGTCTTTATATCCTGCTAAGCCTTTGCTTCGTATACGAATAGAGGGTCGGCAGGCTTTTTCTGATGCAACACAGTTTGTCAGGCTAACACCTTGGCGAACTGCAACATCATCAGATGTTCCTCCTCTTCCTTAGCCGCCTGCGGCCGTCCTCGGGGTGTTGTCCTTGGCCGGCGGCTTGGTCCTTCTCCTCCATTATCCAACCCACGGTCCCCCGGGTCGGGGTCGCCGGCTCCTCCGGC
>PYWC01000034.1:1172680-1207369 GCA_003182015.1 Tuber magnatum
TTTGCTGTCTCTCAGCGCGCAGCATGTCGGTGTCGCTAGAGTCCTCTGACCCTTCTTCAATTCTTGGTTGCGACATCTTCCTTTTTCTTTCTATCAATGTGAGGTGTTTAAGGGCCCACTTGATCCCGTGATCAGTGAGCCAGGAGAGAACGTTCTCATCATCGAAGACTTCCCTTATAGTGAGATCAAACTCGATCTCGTAGATGTGTGGGTTTCGGTGGAGGTAAATTTGAGATAGATGGTTGAGGGCTTTAGATAACCTGTCTTTCAGGCTCATTGAAAGAGGTGATTGTGAGCCTCAGTAGTATAGAAGATATCAATATAGTGTTAGGCGGTAGCGGACTCTAAGGACAAGCGAGTCTGGACTAAGGCCCGATACATGACGAAGTGATTGCTAGGAAGGCTCCCTTAAATTATCAAGAGGAATGTAGGTTGTATCGTAAAACGAATATATTGATAAGATCTCTACTCCGTCACTGATGATCTGTTCAGCGTGGGAGGCACCTCGATATTTATATTCCCCGTCTGGGCATTCACGGCCTATCTACTCCTCCCACCTTTCCTTCATGCGAACCTCGTCGACCCTGAAAACCTTCACCCCGCTTGACTCTGATTTCCTTGAACACCGGGGAGGGTGTCCCATCCCTCTCCTCGCTGCATCAGTGCTAATCATAGCCACCTGAACCCCCTCACCGTTGCACGGGGTTACTGGTCATTCCTCTGCATACGGAGTGATCAGCTCCGACGACAGACTTATCAATACAGGTGGGTTTCCCATCCATCTGCATCAACCCGCAGGAAGCATGTTCGTATCTTATCACGCCAATGGCGCTTAGGCCTTGTTGCGCTCAGGGTTGCTCTCTTCACGTGGTAGGCCCTCATCTGACTCTACCTTGTCATGCCTTTGGGGTGTGAGTGAACAATTGTCTCTTGGGCGTCGTCCCCTCGTCAGGATTTTCCTCTACATTGCTGCACCAATGGACTTGAAATTCGGTCTTACTGCGCTCGTGGCAGCCAGGGACTCCGATCGGAGTAGCCGACCTCCCCCCGGTTGGCATCTATCCGTTAGCACAGCTGAGGGATCTTTGCATGCGTCTATCTCTACAACCAACAGACCGATTTAGTTCCTTCGACCTCGCTGGCAGAGCCGAGAGTCCTCGCTTGAGAATTCAGCGAAAACCCCACCGTCGGCCACCCTCGGTGGTGGTGTAAATGACGGTTTTGTGCTGACGTCATATTGGTAGAAATTAACCCATTCTCGAAATAATCTGGCAGACCCTGGGATTGAACACATGACCTTTTGCCAATGATCACGTGACATGTCCATTACGCTATGCCAGTTCATCTTATGTGTAACAAAGACCAGTATGAGGAATACGGTCAACAGATCTCAGAGGAACTGGGAACCTCTTATTACTATCCTCACTGGATACCTGAATGATGCCCTCTCCGACACCCTCAGCATGTCACTATACAAGGCAATGCATGGATGCAACCACTCCCTACCACTGGCAACCCTCTTTAAGAATTTAGTAGTTTCTACCTAGGATGACTACCTTAACTGGTATTGGACCAATTGAAGCTTAGCCTTCCAAGCAGTAAAGCACGCCAGACACTGAAGCACAACTATAGCAGCATAATGCAGAAGACCTGACAAGCCTATAGTGGTTGGAGATTTGGTCTTGGTACATGTAGCACGGTTTGCAACGATGTCTGGGAGGAGCAAGAAGATACAACCTTGCTGGCAAAGACCATTTAAAATACGCGAATTCGACAAGTTTACTGTGAACTACACAGTCAAGATGGAGGGAAAGCCTAGTGGAAAGACACAGGTGTAGTCCACTCTACCTCAGTAAAACGTTACCACCCAAACGATGACCAAAGATTCCCTGGATAAGCCCATATGGGCCCTACCCCAATCCTGAGAAAAGAGAACCAAGGATAGGAAATAGGGCAAATCTTGAGTGATAGAAAATGATACAGCGTTAACGAATTCTTAGTGACATGGAAAGGATATCCAGGAAGTGAAGAGAGCTGGAAACCGCTGGAAGGCCTAGAGCATAGCATAGAACTAGTGAAGGAATGGTGGGAACACAACAAGTAAGAAACACCACCGAACTTTCAACAGATCTCTATAGGAATTGCCTGGCCGGCAACAAGATACTGGTCACTAGAAATGCCGGATACCCAACTGTTAGGGGAGGAAATTGATGAAGGACCAGCGAAGGAAGGCTGCGGCGTAGGTTACTTTGATAGCGCATTCGAATCAACCGGTGCAGAGGATAAAGCCGTGGAGGATGCAGCCCATGACTACTACTACTAGAACCTAACACCTCTCTATCTGAAACAATAATGATGTTAAACTATATGGAACTTAGTGTAGGGCAGCACAAGGAGCTTGTGGGACTCTTAGTGAACTGCGGTACTATCCTATTTTCTGAATATTTCTCTAAAATTTACTGTTCTTACTATGAAGAATGTAGGATGGTTCCAGTGTTCTGTGAGGACAATGTCAGAGTACGGGACTACTGCGACATGCCCTGGTATCCCGGTGGTTTCTTTGTTGAAGTTGCATTTTGCACTTCTTGTTTGTCGTTAGATTACATATTGGGCAATGATTTTCTTGAGGAGGAAGGTTATAGCGAGGAGGACTTATTTGGGAATTTTGATTTTTCAGATTATTAGCTTTGTTTTGGTCAAATAGTTGTTTTGTTTTAGAGAATGTCACTAGTACAGGTACTAGGTTTTGTTTGATAGTATCGTTTGATACTTGTTATGTTTCAAAGGTATCCCTTGATACTTGGAATCTTTTATATTCGGTTTGATAGTATCATTTGATACTTGTTATATTTCCAAGGTATTGGTTGATACTTTGAATGTTTTATATTTTCTTTGCGAGTATCGTTTAATACTTGTTGTGTTTCAAAGGTATTGCAAGATACTTTAAAAGGGACTATGTTATTGCTCATACTAGAGATGAGTGAGAACTTCTATTTGAACACCACTGATTCCATGATTGAAACAGCAAACTTCGACTGACAGTATCTTTAATATACTTAGTTGAACAGTTACTTCTTGATCTCCTATTATGCCCCTTTGAAGCCTCCTTTAGTCTACACAGCTCTTACCACTTGGCAAGCAAGCAGGTTACCTATTACTATCCTACTCGAAGTGTGATTAGCACCCTAAGTGTGAACAGGTTACAATAACCTTCCTCCTCAAGGAAATCAGCGGCCAACATATAATTAGAACATAAACAAGAAGTGCAAAATGCAACTTCAACAAAGAAACCACTCTCATACCAGGGCATATCACAGTAGTCCTACACTCCAACATCATTCTCGCAAACTACTTGGACCATCCCACATTCTTCGCAGTAAGAACACCAGATTTTAGAAAAATATTCAGTAGATGGGATACTACTGCAGTTCACAAACAGGCCGACAAGCTGGAAGTGCTGTCGCATACTAGGTTCGACATAGCTTGACATCATTATGGTTGCGGATGTAGAGGTGTTAGGTTCTAGTAGTAGTCATGTGCCATATCCTCTATCGCTTCATGCTCCATACTGGTCGCTTCCTATTTGCTATCGAAGTAATGTCCCCTGAAGCCTTCCTTTGCTGGTCATTTATTTAGTTTTTCTCCCAACCAGAAGGTACAGAGTAACTCTAGTGACCCATATCTTGTAGCTGGTCTGGCGATTTCTAAGGAGATATATTAAACATTTGGTGCTGTTCATTCCTTGTTCTGTTCCCACCATTCCTTTACCAGTTCCATGCTGTGCTCAATGCATTCCAGAGGTTCTCAGCTGTCTTAATTTCATAGGTTTCCTTTCAATTGCAGTAAGAATTCATTATCCTTATATTGTTTTCTGTGGTTCAAGATTTGCTCCACTTCCCAATCTGGGTTTTCCTTTACCAGGATTGGGGTAGAGTGAGTATGAGCTTGTCCAGGGTATCTTTGGTCCTGGTTTGGGACATAGCATTTTACTGAGGTAGAGTGAGAGACACCAGTGTCCTTGTGATAGGTTTTTTCGTCATTCTGGACTGTGGAGTTCTCAGTAAACTTGTCAAATTCTAGTCCTCTAAATGGCCCTCATCAGGCTGGGTGAAGCTTCTTACTCCTCCCAGATGTCAAGGCAAAGAGTACTCTATGTACTAGAACCAATTCTGCGACCACTCTAGGTTTGTGAGGTCTTCTGTATCATGCAGCACTGGTTGTGCTGCAGTGTTGTGCCTCCTTTACTGCTTGGAAGGCTAAGTTCCAATCGGTCTGGCCCTGGTTCAGGTAGTCATTTGAGGCTGGGATTGGTGAGTTCCTAAAGAGGGTTATTGGTAGCAGGAACTAGTTTCATCTATTTACTCCTTTTTATGTTGACGTGATAAGGGTTTCTGAGAAGCCTACATTCAGGTATGCTGTAAGGGTAATAAGGAGGGGTTCCCAGTTTGTCTGCGGTCTGTGGACCATGCTTCTTAGGTTGGTTTTGAGATTGTGTATCATTTCATTCAACCTGACCATTTATTTCATGGTGGCCTAGTGCTGATTTGGTGTGTTCGATTGCAAGGAATTTGCAGATCTGCTTCGACCAGTTATACTCAAAACATGGTCAGCATCAGTGATTATTGATTGGTAGTGACCGTCAGAGGTAAAGATGTCTCATACCAGTAGTTTCATAGTTCCTGCTGCTGTAACTATGGTGTTGGCAGGTATAGGCCACAAATAGCTAGTCAACTGGTCTACTGCTACTAGGACATGGTCAAATCTATTTGACTTGTTGAAGGGTACTGTGAAATCAATAGTGATTGCTTCAAACACTTCCGAAGCTGGGTCAAGAGTCTGTGTAGTTCCTTCTCATCTGTGGGACAGTTGCTTGTTCATCTGGCAGGTGTCACATTACTTCACATGGTCGCCGAAGTCCTTCCTCATCTCTGGCCCATAGACATATTTAGTTGCATATTGTTGGTTTTGTTCTACACTGTGGTGTCCAGTGCCATGTATCTCATACATGACATATTCTCACAGGGTTTTCCAATGGAACACCTGTCCCTTGGGAATGAAGAGGCAGTGTTCACCATAATGGGTCCTCGTGTATAGGATTCCATCAGCTATGTAGGCTCCTTCAAGGTCTCCTTCTCTAACGGACCCCATAACACTAGAGTAGATTGGTTTGTTTTAGTTTCCAGGTACCATCTGTTGTCTGCAAATGCTTTGCAACTCGTGAGATGTATCAATGATGTCTGGTTCATGTTCAAACTGTTGTGCCCTGGTTGGGGTCTATCTTGTATCTTCTTCTTCTTGCAGGACATTATAGAGGAAATGGCAGTACACATCCATTAGGGGCGGCATAACTGATATAATAAGTTCATTGTTGTAGATGCTGAGCAAGTTTCTATACAGTGGGTTTGGTATAGGTAGTCCTGGTGGGCTTGATGGAGGGGTCACTCGGTGGATTTCTATCGCGGGGATAGTCATGTGTCATTGTGACTAAGGACTTAGTTGGATTACTAGCAGTGGTATCAGTTTACCAGATAGTGCTGCGACTGCTGGGCATATTGATTCATCCTATTCAGAACCATAGCTAGTACTGTGGTCAGAGAGGGGTTTGTCTTCTCCTCTCTCATGTTGGGGGCAATTGTGCGGTTCGCAGAATCCCATGGACCACGCGGGGGAGGTAGTTAAGGTTGTCTGAGCTATTGAAGCTAGTGCTAGGGAACGATTTACATAGAAGGTAGAGTCAGATATATCCTCATCCTCCCGGGTACGATCGAGAACAAGTGGTGGAGTCTTGTTATCAGAGTCTTCGGCTATGTGGGAGAGGATACCCGGTAAATACTTTGTTGGTTATGGGCTGTACGGCACCTTTGCATCATATGTGCTCAGTTCACTTATCCAGCATGTTCTTCTTCAACACAGGACCTGGTCACTGTTCAGGTTTACTAGTGGTAAGTGGTCTGTAATTTTAGTAAACTTGAAACCTATAAGCCGATGGTTGAACACTTAGAGTGTATTGATCACCACCAGTCCCTCCTTATATGGAGTGCCATAGTAGATCTGTCAATTTGTGAACTTCAGACTATCGAGGGCTGCAGGGTAGCCTGTTTCATGTGTTGGCCCCTGGCCGACCCATGCTCCTACTCCAATATCTGCAGTATCCATCATCAGCCATATGAGTTGCTATGAGCTATAATTGATCTCTCTGATCACCTGAGCTTGTTTGATCTGTCCTTTGACGTCGGTTAATACCTTATCCTGTTTCTCTGTCCAGACAAACGCCGCTTTCCTTGTTGGATCCGTAAGGGGTGCCATGGCAGTAGCATGGTGTAGTAGGAATTGCGTGATATAGTGCACTAGTCTCGGGAATCGCTGAGGTTTCTTCCGATCTCTTGATATAGCTCATTCCTGAATCAAAGCTAGTTTCCCAGGTGAGGCCTAAATTTCTGGACTGTTTTTAACTTGTCCAAGTACTTCCACTGATTTTGCAAATAGAGTGACAGCCTTTTGCTAATGTAAAACCTTGCCTGCCATAATTGCTCACACACCCTTCAGATATGTTGTATATGTTCAGTTTTCGTATCAGAGTAGCGTAGGATATTGTCGATATACACCCTCACAAAGTTGTGTAAGATATCACGGAGTATGTCCTCCACGATAGGCATGAAGGTAGAGGGTTTATTCATGTCACATTGCAGCCTGACCTTGCTCATGAATGTACCAAACAGGGTTTTGAAGGTATTAAATCGCTCACTTTCCGGTTCAACTCAGGTCTGGTAGTAGGCATCACTAAGATTGATCATGCTGTAGAACCTTGCTTTTCCCATACCATTCAAGGTCTCTGTCTGATTTGAGATTGGCGAGCTGTCCATAAGAGTGTTACTGTTTCGTAGTTTCAAGTCCTCTTGTGGTCTGATCCTCCTATCCAATTTCAGCTGAACAAACATGGGAGCTGCCCCTGTGGACTCAGTCCGGTAGATAACTCTAGTCATTAATTTCTCCTTTATCCAGTCACATAGCTTTCCTTTGTATACTTCAGGTATAGCATCTGTCAGTTGGTTTCACAAATCTGTTGTATCCTTCAAGCGAATGTGGTGGTTCATTTTTGTAACAGGCAGCAAAGTGTCAGGAATCTTTGCAGGGAATACATCCACAAACTCGGTTAGGATTTCTTCCTGCTCAGGTTCCCAAATTGCCCCTCTGAACTGGGCACTTGTTGGTTTGAACAGTACTGCGAACTTGTTCTCAGAGCGTTCAATCGCTGCTTCACCGCATGAGATAATGGCTCTGTGCTGGGTCAGGAAAGTCATTGCTATTAGTGCATCATGTTTTGCCAAATTGGCAACCATCATTCTTTGGTTTGGTAGCATAGCCGATGCAAGTTGAATGGTAACTTCACAAGTCTTATCACTTGTCACTTGTGATCCTTTCACGGCCATGTTCACAGTGACTGGTGTTTTCATCTGGTGAGTGGGGATGCCCTGGGTTGTGACAAAGGTATTGCTAATTACATCTGTGCCCACTACACCTGTGTCAAATAATATCCTGGTATGGATGTGATTAATCAAGATGGTTCCTTCCCAAGCTCACTGGGGGTGTGGCATAGGGGCTAGGAGGGTTCAATAGCATTCAATCTTAGTCTCTACATTGGCTCGGTCGATTTCTACTTCCGTGAACTCCTTGACCTGTACCTGGTTTGGGGAGATTTCAGTCTTAATTCGTCACGTGGTGGGGTAGTCTCGTGCCATGTGTCCCTTCTTTCCACATTCAAAGCATTCTCCATTCTGCTTTCGTTTCCGTTGCGTAGTCCTGGGGATCCTCTTGCGGGTTGGTTTCTTCCTCCTTTCCTGTTACTGTTACCTCTCTTGTAGTTGTCTGTCCTGCTTTGCTGCATTTGGCTTGCCACCAGTGCCGGTCTCCTGCAGGATGGCAACCTGCCATTCGGCATCGACGATAATGTCCTCTATCTCATCGTTTTGTTGTTTTATTGGTTCCACCACTTGTCTAAGTCCAATATCCATAGTATCATAGAATCTTCCTGTTAGCACATGGTTGCTGACCATGAATTCAGGCATTTGTCTGCAGTACATCTGCAGTTCTGCAGCAATCTTTGTGATCCTTTCTGTTCTGCCATTTTATACTTGCCGAATGTTGTTGAAGGCTTGGAATAGTTCTTCTCGATTTCGGCTCGACTGGAATTGTTTCTGGAGATATTCTAGTTCTGTTGGTCCTCTGATGTAGTCTCCATCCTCGTATTTATCCATGCATTGCTGGTATGCCTCTCAGGCAGCTCCTTCATTGAAAGCTCCAACATAGAGTCCTGTTATCTTCCCAGATGGCTTGATTCTCTGTAGGGACAGCTATTGGCCTATCGAGGTTCCCCATAGGTTAATGGCTTCATATGTAAGGCAATCAACACTTTTCCCGAATTTCTCTGATGGTAGTAACTTTATCTTAAGTTTCCTTGCAGGCTGATCATCAGCGCTACCGGTTGGGGGTGTGGGTGGGAGCGGTATGCATGCTGAGCTGGACACATCGGAATCGGTTTATTCGCAGTCGCTGGCTTCCGTATCTGAGGAACTCTTCGCTGGTCGCGACGAGCCTTCATGTATCCTGACTTGTTCTTCTTTAGGTTGTTCTATGGTTCTTGAAGCCAGGTCTTTTGCAAGCTGCCGGGCAGCCTTGTCAGTGCTGGACCCCGTCATGTCCCTTAGCTCCATAGGTTGTCTGGGGCATTCTAGCTCTGCTTGTGGGACTTGGTTCCCACTTCTCGTCCTGAGTGGTCCAACGCTGTACACTGGGAAAGCCGACCACCCTTGGTTGTGCTGCTTCCAGCTGCTAGCATTTCTTGATGGATGTTCACAGATTGATCAGGCCTCCTCTAGGTACAATATTTGTAAACACTTACTGGGGTTAAAAAAATTGTAATGCGTTCACACCTAGGGTACTAATTACACTTTGAGTATGATAGTAACGGGTGGCCTGCTTAATCGGCACCAGGCGAGAGCTGTGTAGACCAATGGTGGCTTTGAAGAGGTGTAATAGGGGCACCAGAAGTAACAGTTCTACTAGGTATATTAAGAATACTGTCTGTTGAAGTGTGCTGTTTCCATCATGGAACCAGCAGTGTATAAATTCACAATCCGACTCATCTCTAGTATGAGGGATAACTTAAAACAGTCAAAGTATCAAACGATAACTTTGAAACATAACAAGTATCAAATGATACTGTGAAACGAAACAGAAGACAATCAAAGCATCAAGCAATATCTTTGAAACATAACAAGTATGAAAGTGTAATGTGACATAAAATATCAAACATATTCTAGTACCCGTACCTGTTACAGTAAAGATGGTGTAAATTTAATACTTTTATTGTCCTTGTTTTAATTATTATTATAATTTTCTAATGTACATTAAAGCTAATTAAAAATATATTAATTTAGGAAAAGGTTTTCCTTACTATATCTACCTATTGGTCTCTGAAAGTTCTAAGTAAGCGAAAGATGTACTACTTCGGCTTTAACAAGAGCATCAGTTTAAGTTAGAGGCAAGCGCTGGATTCTTCGAGCAGGGGTTGGAAGCTCTATTTCCACAACCCGAACTGAAAGTTTGTAACGTATATAGAACAGGAGGCATTGATTGGTTTTTTTATCCTCAGCGCATTTTAACACTGCCTTTATATCCATTTTATGCACAGGCCAAACAAGACTTTCCTAACAGCGCTATCATGATAATGGAGGATGATGCTCCAGTACACATCCACCATTATCATAATATCCTGTCTGAAAAATTGGGTCACAAAAACCTAGTTTGGCCAGCTAAGTGACCAGACCTGAACCCAATTGACACTATTTGGTGTGAGCTGAAAGATAAGCTACATGAAAAGAGTGGTCCCCAAATGACAGTAAGAGAGATCCACACTGTTCTTGAACAGGTACCTTTTATGTTTTTCTTTTTACTTTTTTATATAAATTTAGAATTTTCTTCTAGCTGACCAACATATTTATATAGAAGGGGAGGAACTATCCTGTATCCTGAATCGATCACCATAGAGAGTGTATGACTTCACAGATTGAAGCTTGTATTGCAGTCTATTGAGGAAACAATTTCAATTCCTAGTCTTCTGTTGCGATTTTTATTTATTACTTATTTCTTGCGTTGGAAGTAATATTGAATTATAGACTATATTCATTATATTATATATATCCTCATATATATATATCCCATAGTCTGTCAGAATCCTCAGTAAATCAGAACCCAAGGTTTTGATTTGAACTTTGAGTGGATTATTTCTAGTTAAGAAACAATACTTTCCAGGTCTAGTTACTTTCTTTTCCTGATCTTTTGATTGTACAATGGGATATGTGGCCCGAGTCCCTTCAACCAATACAAAATGCTCTAATGCATGGTAACATACTCTAATGCAGGCCCAGTCATGTTAGCAAACATTCAGACATTGCGAGAGCAGTCCTTTCCGCAGTTGCGAGATTCTTGAGTCACGCGAGTGGCACCCTTACTACGATTCTTAGCACCTATTGCAGGCTAGTTTCTAATGCCCCTGTTTCTCCTTCTCCTCCCCTCCCAACACCACACCAAAAAATCACTGCCACAAACAACACCAACAAGTGAACATACAGCTAGCAACAACAGATCATATTCTTTTTTGTTAAGAAAAAATGAGGGGATTTAAGCAGAGGAAGAAGAAGAAGAAGAAAAGGTAAGAACGAAGTGATTATATTGAAAAATATTGGTAAACTGATTCACAATTTAATTCAGCTCTCCTATCCCATCAAAGCTGCCATGCTTGCCTCTCGGTCCAACACTATCATCATCACTCATACAGGACCTATCACATTTCCCACCATTCTCACCGAAATCACTCTTGTCAGTTGCCTCTGTTCCTTCGTGAAAAAACTCTCCTAACTGACCGTCCCAGAGGTTAATCTTGGTCATCAATGGAATAATCTTTACTTCAAGTTCCTCTTTCTTTCCACATAAGATATTATCATGATCTGGCGCGAGGAGCGCTAGCCAGGTGACCGCAGCAAGGAAAAGGTTTCACATATCCCGTTGTTTAGACGACATAGAGTTAAGTTATTCTTTCATGCACACGACCTCGTCAGCAGGTCATGGGACTTATTTATGTTTAAATTGGTTTTACGCACATGACCTCGTTAGCAGGTCATGGGGCTCGTTTATGTTGATTGCATTTCCCACATGACATATAGTTGACATTATGGGGAGAGTCTAGGCTGGCTGGTAAGACTTACCGGCCAGGCAGACTGGTTTATGTTTCACATGTGACCTTGTTAGTAGGTCCGGTGGTTGGTTTATTTGTATTGCGCTTGATTTATGTTGTGCACATGACTCGCTTGAGTAATGAGATGAATTTCACACCTGACCTTGCTGGAGTATCAGGGCAGGGTTAGGGTTGCTGGATGAGGCCTATACAAAGGCTGGGTTTTCACAGAGGGGTTAGCTCTTCATGCAACCATTTACTACTATTTCCTATCTACTACTTTACGATCTTTGCAATACAAAAACCTGTACGATCCAATCTTATCCGCTAGACGGATCCACTCGAGAATCAAGAACCTAGCCCCTACGCGGATCTGGTTAGCGAAATAAAGGACGGACACTCTTGGCGCTGGTGATAAACAGATTCTTGCGTAAGAGTACTAAGATCAGGCCGAGAGATGCAAGAAGCTCTAGGACAAAGCACAGCGCAGTTCAGAAGAACCGACCCAGGTCGTTACCTGTCGTGAGTAATACGAGTAATGGGAAACCATAACATTTGGTTGCGTCTCCTGCAGGACCTAACGACGGCTGAACGGCAACTCCGGAGAACTCGCAGTTCATGCAAGAGAACCCAGGAGATATCGGTCCCGCGGATGATACTCTGGACCCAGGTAGAGTACGGAATGCCTTAGTCAGAGCGGCAAGCCAACCCTCAAGCGCAGCAAGTACGATTACAGCGGAACAAACTTTACCCGCAGATAGTTCTCCCGACGGAACCCCGCGACGAAGAAGAATGGCCGCAGCGGCAACACCAGCACCCCCAACCGGGCCTATGGCGCAGGCCCTGATGATGACGGAGCACCAGATGACGAGGTTCTTGGGGGCAATCAAGGCCTACCCGTAGTCAAGACTGAAAGAAAAGGAACCAGACCTCTAGGCGGGAGACAGCGAAAAGCTGAGACACTTCCTAAGTCAGTTGGAACAGTACTTCCAGGTCAATGGGTACAGAATCGCAAAAGACACGATAAGGGTGGACTATGCCGCGTCCCTCTTAAGAGAAGCGGAGGGGCAAGGAATAATGCCCTACATGGAAGGAAAACGAGACCGGATATGCGCCTCACGTGAGGAGTTTAAAGAAACCCTCCATACCCAGTTTCGGGACAGAAACACCAAGGAAATGGCTAGACTCAAACTGTAGAAGATGAGACCAGGAGAGGACAACTTTTCCAACTACAGGTACAAGTTGCGCATGATATCTGTCGAAGCGGAATACGACGACAACACGGAGTACCGCCATCTACTGGGCGGTACCAACCAAAGGCTGCAACAGGCCTGGATAAGCTCGGACCTGACCGATCAATCGGTAGAAGGCTTCGCAGTATGGGCCGTCAGCAAAGAAGACAAAACCAATCTGGTTAAACACGCTCAAAACAAGACCAAGAGGATACAGTACGCGATCCCGCCGCGTAACAACAATGGGACCTGCCGACCGAACAACACACCAAGACCAGCACCAGCAGGAGACCCGATGGATTTGGACATGGCAGGAAGAAGGAAAAGGTGATCCCCAAGGTTGTCCGACCAGGAATACCAGAAAAGAAGAAAAGAAAACGCATGCCCCTGATGCGGACTGAAGGGGCACTTCATCCAGGATTGTCGACGAAAGGAGACCAAACTTCAAGAAATGGAAGCTGCAGAGAGGACGGAAGGGCAGGGGACTTTAAACGAATAAAGTCCACAGCAAAGAGTCGTCTGCAGGACGAGGAAAGAGGCAAACCCACCGGCATCCCACATATATCAACCAGGGAAAACAAGACACACCTATCAACGAAAAAAGGCACTAAGGCAAGGATCAACAACACGAACAGTTATGACAATGACAATGAACATCTTATGATTAAGATAAAACTATACACAACAAAAAAGCTTGCGGAAACGAACGTGATCCTTGATTCAGGAGCAACCGAGGATTTCATCCACCGAGATTTCTGCGAAACCCATGGATTACCCCTGAAGAAGATAAAGAAACCAAGAGACATATAGGTTGTCAATGGGGAAAAAAGCAAAGCAGGACCCATCACCCATACAGCACAGGCTGTAATGGAAATCTGGTCATATTACGAAGCTATGACATTCCAGGTAGCGCACTTACAAAAACACAGTGCAATACTAGGAACCCACTGGCTAAAATGACACAATCTGAATATTGACAGGGAAAAAGGCCAGATGAACTGCAACAGCGAACTATGCATGCAGTTCTGCCAGGAAACTTCCCCAACGATTGAAACGATCCACGAGGAACAAGCAATAAGAGAGAACCTGAGGACGCAGATCCTTCACATGGACACCAAACATGAAGAAACAATCCAGCGCGATGAAGGCATAAGAGTACAAGTGTTACACCCGAATGCTAGGAAACCAACACAAGGGTCGAAGAAGGCTGCAGGACATGACCTATACAGCATGGAAGACACGATAGTCCCCGGAAGGGCACAACAGATGGTACCAGCAGGAATTGCAGTAGGGCTACCTGACAGCACGTATGCAAGAATCGCTCCATGAAGTGGTATGGCCACCGGAAGTGGGATTACCACAGGCGCACAAGTGATCGATGCAGACTATAGGGGGGAGGTACAACTGCTATTAATAAACCTCAAGGATGAGGACTATGCAATCCAGAAATGGATCGCATAGTGCAGGTGATTAGTGAAGAAATCGATATCAGAGAGCTCCGTGAAGTCCGAGACCTGGACAAGACCAAAAGGGGCGATGCAGGATTCGGCAGTACCGGACGAGAAACCCCCCAGGTCAAAACCCCAACCGAAACAACAGAAGAGAAACCCCTGAGCATATCTTTCATATCAGCAAAGGCCTTCAGTCCACTCTATCGGAGAGGGGAACAAAGCGGGATTCTCAAATGGGACGAAGAAGGAGATGGACCAATGATTGCAGAAGTGTCAATGATCAGCACGCGGCTAGCGGTAAACGAAGAAGCCAAGAAGAAGCAAATAACTCTGCGCCAACTGGTGCCGAAAGAATATCATGATTACCTCAACGTCTTCTAAGAAAACGGAAGGACGGATGTTCCTACACACAAAAGCGAAGATCAAGAGATCAAGCTAGAGGAAGGAAACGCGGCCCCCTTCATGAAACTCTACCTGTTCAGGGAAGTAGAGTTGAAGGTGCTGCGTGAATACCTTCAACGGAATCTGGCCAGGCAATAGATCAGACCATCATCCTCCTCTGCAGGGGCACCTATCCTATTTGTCAAGAAGAAAGATGGGAAAGTGGGACTTTGCGTTGACTTCTGGAGACTGAATGCGGTATTACAGAAAGACAAGTACCCACTGCCATTTGTAACCGGTATGGGTTACTATTGTTTTATGTTTGGTTTCACAGTATCGGTTGATACTTGTATCGTTTCGTGGGCTATCAGTTGATACACACATTGTTTTATTTTTCATTTCACAGTATCGGTTGATACTTGTATTGTTTCGTGTGCTATCGGTTGATACACACATTGTTTTATGTTTGGTTTTACAGTATCATTTGATATTTGTAGTGTTTCGTGTACTATCACTGGATACACACAATGTTTTGCAATATTGCTCATACTGGAGATAAGCGGTATGCTGTATTTAAAGACTGCTGATTCCGGCGATGGAAACAGCAGACTTCGACTGACAGTATTCTTTAATATACTTGGTTGAACGGTTACTTCTTTGATCTCCTATTACACCCCGTTCGAAGCCTCCTTTAGCAAGCAGTGCTCACCTTGTGTTGATCACGAAGCCATCTGCTCCTATCGTACCGCTACGTGACTAGGGCCTGGCCCGAACACATTACACCATTGATCGACGAAGCCTGGGAACGGCTAGGATGGGCCAAATGCTATACGAAGTTGGATATCAAGGACTCATATTACAACATAAGGGTAGCTGAAGGAGACCAATGGAAAAGGGCTTTCAGGACAAGATATGGACTGTTTGAATATTTGGTCATGCCCTTTAGATTATCCAATGCACCAGCCATGTTCCAATGGTGGATCAACTCCAAGTTAAGTAAATACCTAGACATATATTGTATCGTCTATCTAGACGGTATCCTCATCTATTCGGACAACATGGAACAACACCACCAAGACATACAGAATGTCCTGCCGGCATTAAGGGAAGCCAAGGTCAAACTAAAGCTGTCGCAATGCCACCTGCATATGAACAAAGTCGAATACTTAGGATTTATCGTCAATCCTGAAGGAGTACGAGCCGATTCAGTCAAGACGGTGGCTATCGACGACTGCAAAGCACCCAAGAGTGTAAAAGGAGTACAAAGCTTTGTGGGCTTTTGCAACTTTTACTGCAGGTTCATCGAAGGGTTTAGCAGGATAGCTAAACCCCTCTATGACACAGCAAGAAAAGGGATCAAATGGGAATAGGGCAAGAAAGAACAAGTGGCATTCGACAATATGAGGAAGCGACTTACTACGATGCCGATATTACGACACTTCGAGCCCATGGTACCCATCATGATCGCGACGGATGCATCCAACTAGGTATGCTCCCGTATCCTCTCCCGGCATGGCGAGGACCGATTATGGTGACTCGTCGCGTTTTGATCATAAACAATGTCAAAGGCAGAGCAAAACTACAACATTCACGACAAAGAACTGTTAGCCATTGTCCAAGCAGTTAAAGACTGCAGAAAGTACATGCTAGGAAGTCAACACGTGATCTGTGTCATCACGGACCTCAACAACCTACTAGGGTTTACTACTACCGAGGAACTCAATGGATGACAGATCAGGTGGAGCGAGACATTAAGCCAATACCACCTGCAAATTGAATACCAGCCAGGAACAGAAGGAGGAAAGTCAAACGCATTGACTCAGATGACGGAGCACTTTCCCAACAAGGAAGAAACACGGTCCCAATGACAAAGAATACTTCTCCCTAAAGAGGAGTACTTCGCAAAAGAAGAGGATGAAGGCAGCAGATACGAATCCCTAAACGAAACAACCACGGCCCCAAGCAAGGTTGACGGATACCGAGAATGGATAAAAAGAAAGACCGCCAGTGAGAAGGAAATCAACGAGACAAAGAAGGCCTTGAGGGGAGGCCTAAAACAAAGGAGGCGAGTAGCCATGGGGCTGTACCGGGAATAAAGGGGATACCTATGGTATGAAGACAAGATAAGGCTCCTGGACGAAGAGGCCGTACGAACGGAAACGATAAGAGGAAATCACGACATCCCATCCATGGGATACGGCAGAACGGCAAAAAAAAACAGTATTAATTCAATGATCATACTACTGGCCATCGATGCGCGACGATAGTAAAAAGTATGTGCAGAATTGCGACACAAGTCAACAAACGAAAATGGTTAAACACAAACCCTATGGGCTGCTCAAACCATTTGCAACTCCAGGAAGACCATGGCAGTCTATCGCAATAGACTTCATCACAGGATTACGCGAATCAAACGGCTATGACGCTATATGGGTCGTTATCGACTGCCTAACAAAAATGGCACACTTTATAGGATGCAGAACGGATATGACAACACCACAATTCTTCAACCTGTTTAAAGACCAGGTCTTTAGATTCCATGGCCTACCAAAGGATATTACCTCCGACGGAGGATCCCTTCTCACGTTGGACGTATAGAAAGAAATTACATGACAGCTAGGTGTCAGCCGAAACTGGAGCAGGGTCTTCCACCCCCAAAGGGATGGCTACACCGAAAGAACGAATGCGATATTAGAACATTATCTGGGGGCCTAAGTCAACTATCAGTAGAACGATGGGATCGAGTTCCTATCCATGGCAGAATTCGCATACAACAACGGACGACAAGAAACGATAAAGACCACACACTTCTTTGCAGACTACGGATACGACCCCGCATTCGATCCGGCACAATATCAGGTGCCGCAAAAGATAACACAGGCCGACAATATGACAAAAGTACAGGACATATTACCAGACGAAATGACTGTGGAGCAAATGAGTGAAAAAGAAAAACGCAATAAGTGTCGGAAACCAGACCCGAACCTCACGGTTGGCGACAAGGTGTAGTTGATACCACGCAATATCCAGACCACAAGGCCTTCAAAGAAGCTTGATTACAAGAAACTTGGGCCATTCAGGATCATCGAACGGGTTGGATTGCGAACATATAAACTCGCCCTCCCTGCCTTGATGAAACAAACCCATTCAACAGTCCACAACAGCCTCCTCAAACCCTACAAAGAAAACACCATTCCCTTACAAAAGAAAGTTCCCCTTCGGCCTATTCCCATAGACGGAGAAGACGAATATGAACTCGACGAGATAATCGACTCTGGCTCACACTACGGTAGACTCCAATACCGTGCTAAGTAGACAGATTACGCGCCAGCACACGACCTAGAGTGGTACCCTGCCACCAACTTCAACAATGCACGCGAAGCAATTCAGCCATTCTATGAATGTTACTTCCACAAGCCCCGAGTACGAAATCACGATTCGGAAGGAACAAAGCAACAACGAGTAGACGACGGTAACAGACCAGCCACTCCCCTACCTTACATAACAGCAGAAAGAACACAATCGCGCATCCTTCACCAGATGCTTCGACGACCGGTGCGAAGTGCACCAAAGTAACAAATTCGGCTCTGGCTACTGGCCTCGTTGAAGCCACCGCACCCCGCCGAAGACCAACACGCTGAGTACACTGGAACCTCAAGGGATGGCACTAGTCAAATACCCGGAACAGGTTTCGGGGACAAAACGAGAGGAGAGAGGAGGGCAGAAAAAACAAAAGACCCTGAAGAGCTGAAAACAATCCCCGAAGAGCCACACCGGGAAGGAAGAACCAAGCCCAACCACGACCGAACCCAACTCCCTGGAGGGCCTTCAGAGGATGGCGGCAAACATTGCGGATCGGAAAGAGACCGTGAAGGCGGAAGTCACAGAGCTATGATGGGAGACGCAGAAGGGGAAGAGATGGCATACACGATTGGAAAGAGTGGCAGTAGTGGAAAGAGTAAGGGCAGGGCCGGCAGAGGGAAAGGTCAGCTCCCTTCCAGAGGAATTGAGGAAAAAGGAGAAGAGCATTAAGAGCATGTAAGCACCCTTATGAGGAACAAAGAGGTAGATAAGCAAGAGGGTCGGCCGGATATTGGAAGCGGCGGAAGATGAAGGCGCGAGCTAGCCTGATGGGACTCAGGCTGGGGAGAGAGGGGTGCTAATGTCATGATCTGGCTCGAGGAGCGCTAGCCAGGTGACAGTAGCAAGGAAAAGGTTTCACATATGACATCGTTTAGATGAGATACAGTTAAGTTATTCTTTCACCCACATGACCTTGGTCAGCAGGTCATGGGGCTTGTTTATGTTTAAATTGGTTTTACGCACAGGACATCGTTAGCAGGTCATGGGGCTCGTTTATGTTGCTTGCATTTCGCATAAGACATACAGTGAACAGCATGGGGAGAGTCTAGGCTGGCCGGTAAGACTTACCGGCAAGGCAGACTGGTTTACATTTCGCACGTGACCTTGTTAGTAGGTCAGGTGGTTGGTTTATTTGTGTTGCGTTTGATTTGTATTGCGCACATGACTCATTTAAGTTATGAGATGGATTTCGCACCTGACCTTGCTGGAGGATCAGGGCAGGGTTAGGGTTGTGTGAAGAGGCCTATATAAAGGCCGGGTTTACACAGATGGGTTCACTCTTCATGCAACCATTTACTATTATTTCCTATCTACTACTTTACGACCTTTACAATACAAGAACCTTTACGCTCCAATCATATCCGCTAGACGGATCCACTCTAGAATCAAGAACCTAGCTGCTACGCGGATCTGGTTAGGGAAATAAAAGAGTGACACTCGCGGCGTTGGTGAGTAACCGATTCTTACATGACAATACTAAGATAGGGCCTACAGACTCGAGGAGCTCTAGGACACAGCGCAGCGCAGTTCGGAAGAACCAACCAAGGTCGTTACCTGTCGCGAGTAACACGAGCAGCAGGAAACCGTAAGAGATATTAAGACTAAGTCTAATTCTTGTATGCGGATTGTGTTCCTTCTCATCAGTCCTTCTTTTCAGCTCACGAAGTTGGTCCAGTAAGTTTTCCGGTCTCTTTATTGGGAAAACTCATTTTTGTTACAGTTTTTTATACTCTGTTCTGACAACATCTCCCCTGAAAGGCTGTAGGTCTTCTGCAGTGGCAAATGCCTGGCCTTGCATTGGGGTCTTCTTATGTGTACAGTGCTAATTTTGAGCCTTTCGTTTTCATTCTTTAACCTTTTGCGGAAGTCGGGCTTCTTCAGTTAAGTGGATCTTCGAATGGGTAAACTGGGCACAATGAATTCACTTGGTAAGCGCGGACTTGTGGATTTGAATTTTTGATTGACTGCGGGAGGGATTGCTGGCTAATTCATATAGGTCATTGGTTAAGTGTTTTAGTGAGTTTGGAGTTTTCGGAGTATCAGGAACACCAGAGGTTGGACCACTGAAAGGTGTCGTGCAGGGCGTTTGATGTTGTGACTACAGAAGAGAATCTTTGTTTGAGGATCATGGATTGACAACATGACTTTGAGAGATGGAAATAGATGGGGATTGGAAGAAGGTAAGTGGTAGGCTATGTGCTAGCTTTTTTGCATTCAAGTCTGATGTATCATCATATATAAGCTTAGTATCTGTATGCTGGACTAGATCATAGGATGGAAGCTTGGGAAGGGCAGTGTATCAGTCTAGTGGTTGTATACCGGTTGTTGCAAAGGCAGATTTGATGTTTTGTACCATAGAAGCCTTTTCTCGTACCTGGGATAGAAATCCCCAGAAGCTGGCTTTCAATACTCTGTAACATCCATAGCGAAATTCCTTTTCCAGTATCTGTACATAATAGTTTTCATATAGTGGAAAAACACCAACATCAAGAAGTGGAAGAAGGTTTGTACTCTACAGAGGAAGGCAAAATGCAATGATACGATTATCAATGCAATACAGTAGAAACCCATGCGATATGTGAGATTCATGTTCGTCAAATATTATCATTTGATAGTGGCCATTCGCTTGTTTTGCTAATAGGTAACTTGGACTAAAGTGATGTTGTAAATTGGGTAAGCCCATCTCATTTTCCATCCATCTATTTGGTGAGAAGCCACAAAGAAGAGCATTTGGAAATAGTAGTGATAGAACAAACCAGCGAACCTGAAATCCTTCAGCCTTGTAGATAATCATTGGACTTATATTTCTTCTATCAGCACATATCTCTTCAATGACTATGGCCATTTCTCACTTTCCATCTATTTATAAATCAGCAGTGTAAAATAGTGTTTATTAATTAGTTATGTACATACCAAAGAACCTTAATGCTCCATTAAGTGGCAATTCTCTAAGGGTAACCACAAGCTTTTCTGAATGTGTCGCACCTATAAGAAATTTAATTTTAGCGAAATTATAAAGGTTTTCTGGTAAAACATTATGATGATTCATAAGTTCTGTTCAGTAAACATATATTAATTGTCAGTTTTCAATAAGTACGTAAACAATAAATCCAACATATATGATTGAAGTACATATTAAGTACTGTAGGATTATTTGCTTGCAGTGCGCGGCAATTTCCAATCTGTTTACTAAACACATTTGCTAGTTGATCGTGATGTTTAATAAAATTGTAAACCCAGTGGTTTTCAATCATTCCTTCTGGTTCACATAATTGTAACCAATATAATGCCCTATCTTCTACTACTCCACATCATGCTGGCAGAAGCCATGAACTCAACAAACTGCATTGGTCCAGAACCACTTCCTCTTCACCCCTCATTAACTTACATTTTCTCTCTATTCCCTCTATCCAACTTCTACAGACCCTAATTGCATGCCATAAAGTTGAATATGCAATACCACAGCACTTGGCAATCATTTTCTGCTTCAGAGTAAGTCTATCATGATACTTTCTCTCAACCCATATCATTGCCATATGTTTTTTTTCATCAAGACCAAAGATTTCTGAAAGTCTTAAGGGCTTTGAGAGAATGGGCATCTTGCTGCAAAAAAACTTGCGTGGGACTATTTTTCATGGGTTGGGGGGTTTGAAATGCTTTCGTTAAAAGTATGGGCTTGAAAATCTTTTATTTTTACTGCTCGATGGTTGAACCCTATGTTACTATTTGTCTTGGTAATACCAATCCTATTATAGGTTAAGTATGATGTAAGGGTTATGCAGGATTCTACATGTCTGCAGCCACTCTTGCAACTCGAGAATCCCGCAATGCCGAAAACGACCTTAATAGGTGTTGGAATATGTGTCCTCTTTGTACTTGATTTCCTTCTACTCTATTTGCGCTTCAAGATTGTCTGATCTTTCATGAAACTCACTACTGTACTTTCTTTCCTCTTATTAGGGCTGTCCTCCCCTTGCAGCTGAAACTTTCATTCTTCTCCTATTGAGAGAAAATTTTCTCTAACCTTGTTGTGGTCAAAATTTTCACCCCCACAGATGTGGTATTGAAGGACATAGGTCTTATGATAAAATACCTGCTTGCCTAGTTAGAAATGTGTATGAAAATTTGAACATCTATTCTGCACCCAACTGAATTGCCCAAATTGATCTCTATCTATCTTCCCTTTCCATATACAATATCTCTCCCTTCATTCGGCCTGTAAAATAACAAAGGGTACCTCACAATCATTTGGTCATCCAAGCTAGTCATTGTATGATTTCATTACTTGTGACGTTGACCGTGCAGTACCTATACTCATTTTCCTACCCCATTTTAGGATCCTCCGCGCCATTTCAGATCATCATTGACCCTGCCGAAGTTTTGCATCCTTGATACACCTGAACCGCACACTGTCCACACCTAGAACACTCTCTGCTTGTCCTGGGGGCACGTTTTGGCGACCGCTAAGCATGGGGACCCGCTTTTCCTAGCTGTTATAAAGGATCATGTCTGAAGACAACACCCCCGGGTAACATACTCCAAAACGAACGAACGGTGGCGATTCCGGCGAGCCGGAGTGACTTGGGCCTCAAACCGAGTGGGGGGGTTCCAGCTTTGTGAGACTGTGGCAGCGGTATCACGGCCCCGCGCCTCCCGCTCGTGGCGTATGACAGAGGAGTTCGGCCGGCATAGTCGGGCTTGTCGGGGTTGACGCCTTCCCACCCGAGTAGTATTTCCACCACTCCCTCATGTCCGTCCCCAGCGGCAATCAGGAGGGATGTTCCCCCCAAATTATTTGGCCGGTCGGGATTGACCTCTTCCAGCTGGAGTAGATTCTCACCACTCCCTCATGTCCATTCCAAGCGGCAAACGAGAGCGGTGATCGGCTCAAATCATCTAGTTCGTCGAGGTTAATCTCTTCCCGCTAGAGTCGGTTTTTCTCCGCTCCCTCATGGCCACCCTGAGTGGCATAGGAGAGGGATGCTCGGCCGGAATAATCACGCTTGCCGGGGCTGACATCTTCCCGCCCGAGTACTAGTTTCGCAACCCCCTCATGTTCATACCATGCGGCGAACAAGAGCGGTGTTTGGCCTTTATTATTCGGCTTGTCAGGATTGACCTCTTCCCGCCTAAGTAGTATTTTGACAACTTCCTCATATCCGTTCTGAGCAGCCTGAGCAAGAGGTGTATAACCCAAAAAATCACCTGCATTCATATTGTAACCTTCCGTCTCTATCAAGGCAGCTACAACCTCCGCAATTGCGAAGAACGATGTGTAGTGTAGCCCACCAAATGCAGAACAAGTATCATAGCGCCAAAGATCCAGGTGCTCCACCCGCGCCAAAAGAAATTTGGTGGACATCTGGCTATAATGTCTCTATGAGAGCTCTAGCGCAAGTGGTCTTGCACAGGCCGCGGTCTCCCTTTTCGCATGTACTTCCCAGTATACAGAACAATATTCAAGAAAGGGCGTGTCCTGGGTTCCGGGGGAGGGATCGGTCGAATGGGCCTTGAACTGGTTGGAATTTAGATAGGTTAAGCAGATTTCTGCCATCGCCCACCGAGTACCGCTGAAGATGTCGGGATGAGCGGAAAGGTACTCTGGAAGAGTAAGATAGATCAGTCGGACAGTTGATACCTCCTTATCTACGGTAATAAGACCTTGACAGCAGGCCACGAATGTCGATATCGAAACGTCGCAGAGTTCATCCGCCCCCAACTACCGTTCCGTATGACTGATCCACATCAAAGCTTCCAATCAGGGTCGTCTCGATCTGTCCCGAGCCTGAGCCTTTATCCGTTCTCTCGTCGCACCGTAAGCGCCTCCTAAGCCAACCTATTGGTTATTCTGCTATGCCTTTCACGCCTCCGATAGACTCTTGATTCTTGTAAGATTGCTTGGATATTTAAGGAAACCACTGGCAGTAGAAACCTAGATATATCTATTAGCGATTATCTGGCGTGGGATTCCTAGTATAATTCCCTTACGTACATTTCCGATATATTTTCGGGGATCTTCTGCAGAATGTCCGCCTTCAGACTATCGTCCATGGCATCTGGAGTTCCGTCCTCGCCGAGCCTAACAGGAAGGTATCTGATGATATCATCCCTGTTAGTACCTATAGATACACTTGCCACTCGTCTAGCAAGTCGCCTTTCAAACTCATCTCGAATATGCGACCTCTCAGTGGCGAATGTCCGAGTGCCAGGGGACTTCTCGAGGATTTGCCTTTGCGCATCTAGGAGCTTGACTTGATGCAGCGCTGCACATTCTTCTAGGGCATCGATGCATATGACTTTGCGCTGCGAGAATACGACAATCTGTAGCATCTTCACGATATCGGAAAGCTGCGGTACCCGCCCAACAACAACCTTCTTGTGCTCTTGAAAGGCCTTTGATACCGCCTCCAGAATCGTTTCCATTCCACTAGCCATCTGGTTCCGCAAGGAACCCACTATACTAGTCGCAGACTGCTTCTTTCACGCTGCAAAGTAAAAGTAGAAACAAGTAAACACGGAGTTTTGTCCTCCGACCTGATCGCAAGGCCTGTCCAATACCAGCGAACTAGCATCGCAGCTTGTTAGCACTCGCTCCCTTCCTCCTCCTCCCTACCATAATACTCCCTATTAACTGATAAATGTCTCGCCGACTCGTGGATCCCCTTAGCAAAATTCCCCCGTGTGCATGACCCTTTCCCCACAGTGTCGACACGACGCTCTTGGACGTTCCGATGCCGTAACCGGGGCTCCTGGGATGAGAACCATGTTAGGAGTTGAGTCCTGTCATCCGCAACTGTACAGCTGTTCCACACATTAACCTAGTTTGTATTAGTACTAAAGGAGATATCATCTTTCATGGTGGATTGAGACATATTCCCCTCTCTACCGCCCCCGCTTTCGCAGTTTCAAATCATATTTACGGCTAGAAAAAGGCACTGTTGTGGAGGAGGAGTAATTACGTATGATCGGTTGATGATATTCTTCGTGTTGATCAAAAGTGGGGTTTAGGTGAAGTGGCGGCCTGTAGGCGTTAAAGCCTCCTTGGACGATCTGCTAACAGACAATGTATAGTATCATACCTAAGAAAGTTTCATAGCACTTCACCCGCTCCAATGATTATCCCCGCAATGTTCAAGCAGAAACACGGGAGAAGATGAGGGAGGGGGTTTGCTTCTGGTGCAGGGGGTTCTGCCATTCGCAATTGTGATGTTCTTTTGTGAGGTTTCTCTTAGGAACCCTGTTTCGGAAACAGCCGCGTTCCAGAGCTGGTCGTGGGATGCAATCTATGGACCGTTACAGTGGGTAAATCCCGGGGCACAGTAAGGGTGGGCCGCGTTTTGGCAGACTATGCGATACCTCTTAACCTAGAGTGCCATGCAAGTCTTCGGGAGAAAGTCTTGGGGTGACCAGCGAGCCTCTCTCCACACTTCAAGGCATGTCTCCGTTCCTCCGCACTCCGGTGATAACAAAGGAGAGACTTGTCTGGAGAACCTTCTCCGTCAATCAACAAATTTCCGGAAAAACACACTATACCTTTTAAACACGGTGTGGCAGGGATCGCGATACCGTTACCCTTACCGTTGAAACAAACGAGTGACTGGCTGTGAAACGAAAAACGAAAACGCCAAGTGCTTACTCACCCACGCACGATCGTATCATACAACTAAAGGGGGTGAAAACTCTTTTCTTCTCTCGCTCACTCTCACTACTACATCAACTAACGGTAAGGACAGGAGTATATATCAACAACAAAACAAACCTATCCTCCCATCCAGGTGTGTCCCCCACTCCCTTTGCAAACTTCAAAGCTAACAAAGGAAAGACAAAAAATCCATTCTCTCCGGCCCCTTCATACGGCCCTTCGCGATCCTTCCATACGGCCATTCAAAGTGCTTTCCCGGAAAGCTAGCGCGCGCCCGAAAAGCCAAAAAATACATGCCCGAAGGCTAAACGTGCCCGAACATGCCCGGAGCCAAAACGTGCTCCCAGAAACAAACGAACTATCAAGCGAACTATCGTGCGAGCATGCCGAGCAGCATCTCGTGATTTCCAACAATACCCCTGCGGCCTCTGGAATCATTCGCAAAATCCTATCGCCTTTCCACGCCCTTTGATAACAAGTCCCGCACTGCATAAATAGTCACCCACGACAGCCCGGAAGGGCCAGCGGTGGGTCAAGCGCGGCTATATCTGCACATAACTTATGGTAGCTTAGGCGACCGACACTACAGAAACAGTTTTGCAGGAGAGCACAAAACATTATGGGCGCCAATATATCCCGTATTTCAAGTTAGGATATACAAGGCCTTCCTACTCACTATGATAGGAGCTCTCCCATGATACACGCGACCGCGGCAATCGCGGTGGGGTGGGTGATTTCTGTCCATAAAAGCCTGGTATCCCGGCTAAATCCAAGGGGCTGATGTAATGTGAGTGGGGGTGCAATGCGGATATTTAGTTGGGAAATCGTGATAACCTTCCGACGGTGGACGTACGAAACTCGTCAGTGATGGCCGCCCAACATTTCACCCTGGGGCGCGTACCTCATACCGCGGCTTCTTTCGAATCTCCTATAGTAGAATGGTCTCGGGGAATGGGTATTTTCGCTTTCCTCTACAGGGATTACCATAGTAAACGGGTACGAGCATGTGAAAACCGGCGGAGCTAACATAAGGCTGGCGAATTTCAAGGGTATCCGGACACTATGCTTTGGGCGCAAGAATTTATGGTTTGTGGGCTTTCGCATCAAGGTTTCCGGATACTAATGAAATCCGCAGGAAGCTCCTCTACTCGAGCGAAGCGCCGCGGAAGGGTTCTGCCTGACCCGTCCGATCATCACGAAGAGCCTTCTCACAATGGTGGAAGGTTCAGTGAAGGTACTGTACCCCGAGAACCCTGATTTGCAACTATCGATATAGCCTAACCCTCAAGCTGTCTACATATTAACATATCATACATAATGGGGCCACCACGCACCGGTAAGAAATCACGTGATCGGCAATCACCCACACCATTGCGGAACACCCAGACGGAAGGTGGCCCCATATAGTACAAGCAGAAACCCTCCAAAAGTTGCATTTACCAATAGGCACCGCGCCCCGGGATCTCAAGGCCTAGTAAGTCACAAAAGACTCCCTTTTGAGATATCTGAAGCGCAGTCTTGAAAACCTCGAACATGAGCTACTCAAGCGAGTTGATGAATATCGCCCTGGGCGAACATCCATTCGCACATGCCTACCACGCCGGGAACTGAATTCAGCGTAGGCATATCACAACACTTCACGAATTCAAACCGAATCGATATTAAAACAAATTCGTCATGCCTTCGGGCCTTCCAATTTCGCTAGATTTTTTGTGGAACTGTACAGAGTTGTAGGCACTCTAATCCCGGTTTTCCGGCCCGGGGTGAGGGATTCCCGAGCACGGGAGCTGAAAGGTTCCAAGTCAATTTCCCTTGAGAAATTCATATAGCAATGGGAAAAGCGTACCTATTGTTGAGCAGCGTATTGTCGCGAGGTTTCGGAACGCTCTTTATCACCGATCCCGCCAGACGTGCTGTTGGGGTGTTCGCCCTTGGGCCGTGATAACACCGCTTCTGGCGGGAGGGCCTTAAAGCCTTGCAGCCCGCGAGTGCCTGCCACCGCGTGTCGACTTGGTGGTCCCTCCGGTGGTATTTATCGTGCCATTAGCTTAGTGGCGATATGAGTGAGACCGAGTGAGGTGCAGTGCCTCTCTGCCAGGCTGCCCCCCAACCTCTATAGGTACGCTTATAGGGTGAGTAGCTGCGAGGTATCTGGGAAGCGCGATGGCGCCCTATTCATGAAGGCATAGCATGTGTGGTAACCAGCCCTCTATCTAGGTATGGTCTTAATATTGTTTTCAGAATCACCTAAGAGGCTTTGTGCGATTATACATTATACCGCTTTTGTCCGACCTAAACAACGCAAGATACATTATACAATGGGCAGGGGGAGGCAGGAAAGGAAAAGGAAAAGACTGTATGTGAAAAGAAAAGGAGGGGCCGTAGCCAAGAATTTACAGCTAGAGAAAAAATAAACACAATATAGTAAGGACTAGAAGCACTAAAGGGCACATCATGAAAACAAGAGAACTACTTCCCCGCGCCGAGTAAACTCTACAATAACGTGTAAATGGAAATTCGTAAATTCAGAGCCAACCTCCGGAAACAATTGCCTAGGAAGGCCCAGGTGGGTACAATGACATAGATGCGTATTCGGATCCAATGGGATTTCCTTCGTCAGGAAAGGGTAATACCGGCGGAGGAGCTAGGTGAGTGATAGGCCGAGAAAGGGAAAGAGCGGCGGTGGTTTCTACGGGGGGTGTCTCCTAGGTCCCAGATCGTGTTGGGGGTTACTGCTTTGTGAGACTGTAGCAGCTCTACCAGACTCTGATGTCCGCGGCGTGTGGCATGCCCGAACGGGGTTAGCCCGTCATTACATGGCCGGTGTGGGTGGGCATCTTCCCGCCCGAGTAGTATTTCTACCACTCCATCATATCCACTCGAAGCTGCAATTGAGAGCGGTGTTCGGCCGTAACTATCGGGCTTATCGGCGTGTACCTCTTCTTTGCGGAGTAGCATTTCCACCACACCCCCATGCCTACCCCCAGCGGCAAGGGAGAGCGGTGTTCGGCCGCGATGATCTGGCTTGTCGGGATTTACCTCTTCCCGCGCGAGTAGTATTTTGACTACTTCCTCATACCCAGCCCAAGCGGCATACGAGAGCGGTGTTAGGCCGCCATTGTTTGGCTTGTCAGGTCCGACCTCAGCCCGTCCGAGTAGTATTTTCACAATTCCCACACGTCCTCTCCCAGCTGCAGACGAGAGCGGTGTTTGGCCGGAATTATCTGGCTTGTCGGGGTGGACCTCTTCCCGCCCGAGTAGTATTTTCACCACTCCCTCATGTCCATTTCCAGCGGCAAACGAGAGCGGTGTTCAGCAGGAATTATCCGCCTTGTCGGGGTGGACTGCTTCCTACCGGAGGAGTATTTTTTTCACCACTCCCTCATGTCTACGGCAAGCGGCAAGCGAGAGCGGTGATCTTTCGTATTCATCCAGCTTGTCAGGGCTGACCTGTTCCCACCCGAGCAATATTTCCACCACTCCCACATTTCCAGACCAAGCGGCAAACCAGAGAGGTCTTTGGCCGCCATCATTTGGCTTGTCAGGGTTGACCTCTGCCCGCCCGAGTAGTAATTTCACCACTTCCTCATGTCCATTCTCAACGGCAAGAGAGAGCGCTGTTTGGCCATAAATACCGGGTCGACCTCTCCCCGCGCGAGTAGTGCTATGATTAGTTCCTCGTGCCCATTGTAAGCCGCCCATGCGAGTGGTGTATTACCAGAGAAATCACGATCATTGATGTTGTAGCCTCCCGTCTCTATCAAGGCACCTACAACCTCAACAATTCCGAAGTACGATGAGCAGTGTAGTCCACCAAACGGAGAACAAGGGCCATATTCCAAAAACGCTGAAATCCTTTACTTGGGTTAAAAGAAATTTGGTTGATGTGGTGCCGTAATTCTCTTGGAACAGCTCCAAGGCATGTGGTTTTGCGCAGTCCAAGAGTTCCCTTTTCGCATGCACACCCCAGTATACACAACAATATCTGTGGAACTATAGATCCCGGGTTCTAGTAGAAGGGCAAGCCGACATCACTTTAACCTGTTTGGAATTCATGTGGATCAAGGAGATTTCTGCCATCGTGGGATGGGGACAACTGGAAATATCGCGGCGAGTGTAAAGGTATTCCTGCAGGGTAAAGTGGATCAGTCGCACGGTTGATGCCTCCTTGTGAACAGTAATAAGCACTTGGCAGCAGGCCAGCAATGTCGGCATCTAAGGAATGTTGTCAGCATTGAAATCCGTAGAGCCTATCTTGACTGCTAGGGCATTGCAAAGTTCATCTACCTCCAACGGCCATTCCGCATGACTGATCCACATCAAAGCTCCCAACCCGAGTCTCGATTTGTCCCTACCCTGTGCCTTTATCCGCTCTATCGTGGCACCATGGGCGTCTCCCAACCCTAACACATCTGTCATTTTGCTAGGCTTTTCTCGTCTCCCATATATCGTCGATTCCTGCATGATTGCCTCGATATTTAAGGAAACAAGGAGGAACCTAGGTATATCTATTAGCGGATAATATGGGCAGGGATTCCGAGTATCATTGACCATACGTACATTTCAGATATATTTTCCGGGATTTTCCGCAGAATGTCCGCCTCAAGACTCTCGTCAATCGCATCTGGCGGTTCATCCTCATGCAGTCTAACACGAAGGTATCTGATGATATCATCTTGGCAGGGACCAACGGAAACACTTGTCACTCGTCCGGCTAGACGCCTTTTGATCTCTGGCTGAATATGGGGCCTTCCAGTCAAGAATATTCTTGTTGCTGGGGACCTCTCCAGAATTTTATTTAGCGAGTCCGGAAGTTTGGCTCGATGCACCGCTGCCCATTCGTCCAGGGCGTCAATGCATATAAATGTGCGCTGCGAGGGCGTGATGGTCTGCAGCATTTTCACAATCTCAGAAAGCTGAGGCGCACGTCCACCAATGAGTTTCCCCTGCTCTTGAAATGCCCGTGGTATTCCCTCCGGGATCCTTTCCATTCCGCTTATGATCTGTTTTAGCAGGGAACCTAGAATACTTGTCGTATACTGCTCCTTTCGTGTCGCGAAGTCAAAGTAAAAGCACGTATCAGCGGTATTTTGCCCTGAGGCCTGATCGCAAAGCCTGTCCACTACCAGCGAACTCACATCGCCGCTTGTTAGCGCTGGCTCTCTTTCCTCTTCCCTGCGAGGATAATCCCTATTACCTGATAAATGTCTTACCTAACCCCGGATCTCCATGGCAAAACAAGACAGCCTTATCGCCTTCACCTTCGCCGCTCCTGTCATACCATCTTCTGAACTGCTCAGTTTGCATGAGCCATTCCCCCACATTGCCGACACGGCGCTCTTGAACATCCCGATGCCGTAGCCCTGGCTCAAGGGGCGATAACCAGGTTAGGAGTTGAGACCAGTTATCGGCGGCCGTACTGTTGTTCCACGCGTTCACATAGTTCGTATTGAAAGAGTTGATGTTATCTTTGATGGACATTTTCCGCTCTTTTCCGTAGCTTCAGATATTACTATGAAGGGAAACGCCCTGAGTAGGAGAACAATTATTTCAGGGTGGTCGGTTAATGGGGTTTCTGAGAGCTGAAGACAAGCGGGGTCCAGCTGAAAAAAAGCGGGGGTCAGCAGTGCTGAAGTAGAGTCTCAGGTATCACAGCATAAAGTGCCAGTGAACAGGCCAATTAAGCCACCCAGGGGGCTTGAAAACAATATCATTCGTGAGGAGGCTGTGCTGTTGCTACAGGATGAGACACCACATGCATCGGTATCCAGGCCCTACCCAATCACACAAGTCTCAGAGTACTCGAGTGCAAGGGGAGATCCACGAAAACCACCTAGCGCTAGCCGTAAGATTTCCTACCTATGATACATTCATACTAGGTCATTAGATACCCCAACCTGAGTGACTAGCAGCGTAAAATAAATTTTGGTGGAAGCCCCAAGTATCATTGGCGGTGATATATATCGCAGGTTTCATGTTAGGATACACAAAGCCTTCCTACCCAACGGAAGCTCTCCCACTATATACGATCAACACCATTCCAAATAAACGTAACGATATCTATCCCTAAAAGTCTGCTATCCCAGCTACGTCAGAAGCGGTTGATGTAGCACGGCTTCACCACAATTTATTTAGTTATCATAACAACTCCTGAGTCCTCCCCAGGGCGTAAAAAACACCCTCTACCGACTGCCACCCGGGATTTCACCTGCAGCATCTCATGTAGAAATTTTCCCAAAGTCTCCCATGGTTAAACTCAGGAAAAGGGGTATTTACACTCTCCGCCACTGGCGCTAACATAATAAACTCATACAAGCATGCCAGAATCCTCGGTGCAAATATAGCAGCTCAAATAAGGCACCGCAGCGGGGTTTCTCCTGACCTTCCCGGTTACCGAGGAGCTCTTTCTGACGGTGGTTAGGGGTTCGGTAACGGTATGATACCTTGAGGATACTGACTTCCCATCATTATCCCTTCGTTCGTATTCACGGAAAGAAGTTAGTGCCGCACTAAACACGGCTGAATAAGATGTTAACCGTAAGTAGAATCTTTACTAGTAACAAGGGGGACCTTGACGTCAGGGTTGAAAAAGGGGATGTGACAGCAGAGATGAAATGGTAGCGACAAGGAAATAGAGCTCAATAGAAGAGTTTTTGGCCATTCAATAATATGGTAAGCAAAGAATACCAAAGAGCAAGAATATAACGTGATTGTTAACAATGTTTAGAAACTCCGATTGAAGAATGGCATACTATACTGAACACCCGGCCCTTGGAATATTGGATGATTTGAACCCCACACCACTGAACGCAGCTTCTATGAACCTTGATGACTCTGAAGAAGAGGTGGAATTAGAAGAAAATGCTTATGTGGCAGTGGAGCATGCTGATATGGTAGCCAGAAATGAGGAGGAAGAGGAGGAAGAGGAGGAAGTAGAGGGCGATTGTGAAGAAGAAAGTCACAATATGAGCTGAGCAACAGTCAGGGATCTTGACCGAGAATTACCTCCTCCACCACGATTCCGTCCACTGATTGATCCATTGCCTGAGCATACACGATACCTTACTCTGCCGCCAGAGTTTTCCTTTTGCAATACAACTGCTAGTACAGATGCGGATGGTACTAGGAGGATAGTACAATTGGCTCCAGGGTCTTTTTTCCAATTGTACTTTCCCGATACCGAGTTCAACACACTGGCAGAAAATACAAATGCATATGCCAAGTACAAGAATGCAGGTCAGAGAGTGCGCAGATGGCAGAGAACTTCAGCTGGAGAGATAATAATTTTTGTTGGCCTGTTGATTTATATAGGAGTACATAAGGCGAGAATAGGGCTCTATTGGGAAGGAAGTCATGAGTTCCCTGTTCATGACATTATGCGATACATGTCAAAGTTCTGATTTGAGCAGTTAAAATGGTATTTTCATGTCGCACCAGTTACTGTCCAGTCCCGTTCGCAATGCCGTTGGACAGAAAAGCTGTAACCACTGGCCAGAAACCTGGAAGAGAGATTTCAGGCCTATATGGTACCAGGAAGTGTGGCAATCGATGGGATGATGGTGAGATTTACAGGACGCTCAGTTCATACAGTTATGATGTGGGCAAAACCTATACCTCAAGGCTTTAAGATGTTAGCTTTGTGTGAGCGAGGCTATACTTATGCCTTTATGTTTACCTCCAGAGTTGATAAATTTTCTGATTTAAAAGACTCTTTATACCAGGGACTAAGTAAATAGAGTCTTTCTCCTACTTCTCATGCTGTTTTTCAATTGATGATGTCTCTTCTCTATACTATGCATTGTTTTATCCTGTATTGTGACAATTATTTTTCCAACATAGCTCTCTTTCAAGCACTTCGGGAATATTCTATTGCAGCCTGTGGCACAACTAGGCCAAATTCCTCGAAATACCGCTGCATTCTTAAATTTAATAAGCATGTATCTCATCTACCATGGAATACGCTTTCTGGTATAGTGTTAAATGATGTTTTAGCTATTGTTTCGCAAGACAAAAATGTGGTCAGATTTCTAACAACATATCATGAGTGTACTGAGGAGGAACAAAATTTTGCCATTCGCTCCCGGAGGCGATCCCGAATTACTCCTAACAATCAAGACCTGGTATTAGCTGGCTGGGTTGATGAGCCTATTAGAGAGATGAGAATACTACTCCTTTCGGTCAACTATAATGACTACATGGGGGGAGTGGATATAGCAGATCAGCAAAGAAGTTACTACTATACACATCTTCATGTTTGCTGTAACTGGCTCCCTCTCTTCCCTTTGGTTACTTGACACCGCTGTCATCAATTCCTTCCTTCTTGCACAAATCTATTTTCATCCTCTATTATTGTGTTCCCCTACCTTGTCTCCCGCTCTCCCCTCTCAATCACCTTCAAACCCTTATCTACAGACTTCCGTAGCTGCTAGGTTAGTATTAGAATACTTTCATGAATTTTCCTATATTAGTAGAACTACTACTAATAATACATACAGTTCTACTACCGATACTCAGGCCATAGTATGGACCAACCATGGTTTTTTCCAGACAAGGCTGGCCTGGAACCTTGTATTAGAGGGATTTCACCATACAAATCCTGCTTCCGCCTATGCTCTTCATCTAAATCCCTCGGCAACCTGACATTCAGGCACTCCGCAATTTTCTCCTGGACTCATACCACAATAAAGTTCCAAGAAAAGAGGTTTTGGAACCTACATAACTAAGAACTTTGAGCTTGATAAACAATGGCTGCTTCCTGGAACTCATACTTTGGAAAAAGCTGCCCAAAGCAAAAGTCTTTGTCCTTTTTGTCGCTTCCTTTCTAAAAACCCCCAGTTTGCCTCAGTGTTTAATAGCTCTCCAGGTCCAGGTGGCCATGTACACTACACTGGTTTTCAGTGTGCTTTATGCCAAGTTCCGCTATGTAAAATCTTTTGTATGCAATTGTATCATGATCCACACTTCACAGATTCACAATAGGCGTTTCGGGCATTTAATCCTTTTTTCCTTTTTGGATTGTCTGTCTATTAGGTCCTTCTTTTATGGCATCACGTATTTTCTAGTGGGTTGCAAAAATGGTTAATCGTGCGTTGCTCATTGTGCTACGGTACGCTAATTTTCCGTGAATTTCGGAGTACGAACGAAGGGATCGACACGGTCAAATACAACGTTATTAATCTACTACCGTGTGGCACTCTAGGATCGTATGGTAAATCACGGAATTGGCAATAATTCACCAGAGAACTCTACCTCCTTGGAGGGTGGTCTTGACACAGCCCAAGCATCTGCTGTTCGAGCGGGGTAGTGAAATGTCGCCCTGCGTGAACGTCCCTCTGCACATAGCTATGACACCGGGTACTGAATTGAACCCTGGTCGGTAGCAGTAGC
>PYWC01000034.1:1234822-1283067 GCA_003182015.1 Tuber magnatum
GGGGGGGGGGGGACTGCTAGTTATGTGAGTACTGAGGGATTGCTAGACGTATACCGGTGCGGTGGTTCTGGGATGAAATAAATTAGACTGAATCCCCCAACCTGACTTCCCGCAGTTCGAGAGACGAGGAATACAGGACTGCAGTAGCAACACCCATTAACCAACTCGGCCTAACTGTCACAAACACGCATCACGGAAATATGATCCTGGCTTTCAGCTGGGCATCTTTCGCCCGGACACTCCCCCTGTCAATCGGTCTCAACGCCCTGGTAGTGATAGGATACACCCTCGAAAAGGCCCATGAGATCAGAACCGGCAAGGCTGAGGACGCGGCATCCAGGGGCACGTCGCGGAAAGATTAGCCCTGCAGATGTGAGGATGTAGAAGAATGCGGTTACTAGTGCCAATGAGAGGGGGAGCAGCGCCGGGAGTGACAGCGGATTTGTGCGAAGGTTGGGAGGAGTTGCTTGGACAGGATTTGTTCTGCAGGGGGTTAGCCCTGCGGCGAGTCTTATGAAGAAGATAAATGGGGATGGGAGACTGGCTGCTGGCCGTAATACTGTTTGAGGGTTTTGATTATGTGATCCAAGAGGGTGTGGGGAGTTGTGCGGGGGTAATGGGTGGGGGGGAATTGTGTTGTATGAGTTGGGCTTGCGATGGCACAGCAGTTGCATTTGTTGGTTTGGTTGTTTGGCTTTCTTGTTAACTTACCTGATGTCCGCGGTATAATTGCTCCTGCCTGTTTACATTAAACGCTTTTTATTTTATTTTTAGCCTAGATTTAAAATTTTTCCCAGGGTGTCGTTCTCCTCACAAATCAGCACTCACTAGCTAATACCCTAGAATCTCGAATAATTGAACTATGTGCCATGTAGTCGAAAATTCCCTACCGGGGAAAAGAGGAGGGAGCGTGGCAATAAAAGAGCTGCTCAGCCCCTCTGAGAGACACGAAAAAACAAAAAAAATACCAGACCTTACCAGAGGAGTAACTCCAACGACCTAGCAGATAGTTCAATTATTTCAGATTATACGGTAGCTTGCATACCAGCCTTAGGGGAAACCACCTTCTTCGCAGCAGACACGACGGGAATAACGGCTTTCACATCCGGCCAGTGAGATTCCAGTACCACTTCCACCGCAGACGAATCCCTCCCATCCGCCGCCTGTCCTATCTCCCACGCAACATATCCACCGAACAGTGATCTGCATGCTGACCCAGACCCTTGTCTTGCGACCTTGGACAACTCAGTCGGTCGATTAGGCAGCTCATACAAATCCGCAATAGCAGGAACTAAGGCTGCGAAGCCAGCAGCGGAGGATGCAAGTCCTGCTGTAGTAGGGAAGTTGTCCTCGGAGACGGCGTGAACAAAGCACTCACTCAGCTTAGGTAGGGATGGGTTGGCATCCTTGAGGTCCTTTCTCCAATCTTCGGGTTGGCGGAAGCTGGCGGTTTCCCGGACTCCCGCAATGTCCCGAGCTTCACTAGTTAGCTAGAGGGAGTTCTCAGTGGAGGTTCTGCTGCAAGCCGCAGTTGTGTAGGTCCTTAGGTCAACTTGGGAGAGAGAGAAGTTGGTGGGGAGATTGAGCTTTGTGTCGTGCTTGCCCCAGTACCTAGTTAAGAATATGTTAGATAGGGGATCGTTCGATTTTAGGGCTGGAGGAGGAGGTAATGGGGGAAAGGAAGATCTGGCGGGGGTCGGTGGGAGCTTAGTCAGGGGATGGAGGGGTAAAAACACACTTGACGACGGTGATGTTGACAGGGGCGGTAGTGCTTGCAGAGTAGACCTTCTTATCGGCCATAATTTATTCTTGTGACCTTTTGATAAAAGAGGAGAAAGAGAAATAACAGCTCAGGGGGGAAATTGACGGTCTTTTCAATCAGGAGGTGAAATAACATTCCTGGCGCTCTGACAGCTCGCCGGCAACGCCATGCCAAGCGGGTAGGTGTCAAACTCTCCAACCCTTCCCCATCGGGTCTTGTTATCGGGAGAAAGTTCGCCTCTCACTCGTGAGAAAACATTTTCCTTTCAATCCCTCACTCTTTCCACCAACCCCACCAAAAATGCCCAGCTGAGAAAATCTCAACCCCGCCGCCGCCGCCACCGGAGCAGACGCATGTCTGGTATCATACCTCACTCTACTCGTGCAACAGGACTGTCCTCGGCGAAACCCTCAACCCCCTGTGACTGGTCGAAAATGGACGAGACGTTCCCAGCTGCACATCGCAATCCCTCTCATCTAAAGCTCTGTGTTGACCGTGAGGTCTCGACAATCCGGCGGACCAACATGGAGGCGTCGAATTCGGAGCGTGATCCACGGTATCAAGGGCTTAGGGGTGCGAATTGTATATACCCCTCGGAAGGGATGCTCTTCAACACAAGGAAGCGTAACGACGGAGATCGAGGGCCGAGGATATGCACACAATCGTTCCAATACATAACGCTGTTAACAAGAGAGCGTGGAAGGAGATTAAGCGGTGGGAGGCTGGTAGGGGTTCCGAGAAGTTGGTTCCAAGCTCTAGCTACTCGGCCCTGAGCATTCGCTGACGTTTCGTGAACTTATAGATGTGGTGGGCCAAAGCTTGCCTCTTTCTCTGGGGACAAAAACTCACGCCGAAAGCCCGGTTCATGGCCCTATTAGGGTAGCAACTCCACGCCTCCTTTACCCTTCAATAACTAACGCGAATTAGCTACACAGCGCCTTTCAGCCGCCATGACTGGACCACCGACTGCTGCGAGAAGAAGATTGACTACGTTATTGGTTTGTAAAGTGGAGAGCCCAACCCGAAATGGGCAGAAGCGTGGAGATTTTGCCTTGACATCTGTCCGAAGTTATTGCCAGAGGATGCATGGATGAGGATGAAGTGATTGGCGGGTCATTCCATTTAGACGGTGTTGGAGGAAATCTTCTGGTGCTGGTGAGCGGGAAATTAGGCTTAGAAGAAAAAGAAAAAGAAAAAAAATAGAATCTTGGAATTTTTTCACTGATGACCAAAGTACAAACGGGAATTGTTTAACAAGTTGCTGGAATTGCAAGAATAAAGTAAGGATATCCAGCATGGCCAAAGGGCAGGAGCGGACATCCAGGAGGATCCTACTGTATATCGAAACTTGGGCAAGGTGCTATCGCTTCACCGTACAATGGAATATTGGGTTAGAGTTTGTTGTTGCTCCCCTGTCCACCATCCAGCTATGATGCCGGTACGGTAGTTTCGTCATGCCCCGAAAAATAAGCTACCGCATCATACTAGTACGGTAGGGGCAGAAACCTGGTTTGTGGCTTTTCTTTGCCAGATTGTTAGGGTTTTTTTCTGAATAACTGTTTGTGGAAAAGTTTTTTATGGGGAGAAAATTTTTCTTTTGCTTGTATTTAAGGGACATTTCCCTCTTTCTTTTAAATAGACAAGCGAACTGTGAACCATCGATATTGAGTTGTGAAAATGACCAACTTCAGAATAGGTGGGGATAGCTAAAGCACCGTACTGTATTAACTCGCACAATTCGACCTCACGCTAGTAGGTTGGAATAAGATGAGGCTTGCAAAAATTGACGGAACTAGAAAAGAAAAAAGAAAAAATTGAAATTCAGTTTTGGAATAGAAAACCGACACTTAAGCGCATGGTTCCTAACCTTATCTCAACCACGCCTCATGAAAAATAAGTGTAAATAGAATTAAGGGTAGAATTATTCTTTTAATAGTTTAATGAGCTGCTCTGGGACATGATCGATACACGAGCACATCTACAACAATGCAACGATCATCAAAAAAAGCGGGTCCCAACCGATTTCTTCTAGAATTACCACCTCTCTCTAGTGATAGATTTTATACAGAAGTTAAAAAGACCTCAGGACCGAAATGAAAGCAACTAGCTGTTGCCTTACGAACTCCACCAAGACAAACCGAAAACCCCTCTGGATCTTATACGGTTAGCTCTAAGCTGAGAGAACTGTCTCACTGGGAATCAGAATGTATACCAACTGGGCCAACCAAGTTTCAAAAACCAATCCAGGTGGAGGTAGCCCCAGGATTTAAAATTGCTAAAATGAATCTGAGCAGCAGGAAAAAGGAAGAAGCAGGAAGGAGGTTTGTTCATCAGAAGGAGGGCCAAAGACGAAATATAGTCAACAGATGGCAGGTAAGGTGGAAGGAGATTGAGCCAGACTTATATGAGAGGTTTCACCATCGGAGAGGATCTGGAATAGAAGTAATGTATGGCTGGTTTCGACAAGTCAGCAAAGAGATTTTTCTAGAATGTTATCCCAATGTAGAGCCTACCGCATTTAGTTTCTCCAATGGTTGGTTCAAAGGCTTAATGAATAGACACCAAATATCCCTTCATCTTATTACCAACAAGTCCAGCAAAATCCCTAACGACAGCTGTGATGTTGTACAAAATTGGCTTCTGTCTAATAGAAGGAGTTCACAGATTTGGCCAACAGATTTTTGGGGCCTTCGCAATACATTATCTGCAGTAGTATGCTTTCAGCTTTCGGACATCGCAAAAAGGGATCAAACTCCAGTCCCATTTAAGTATTTGGCTAGCAGAGCATATATTCAGAAAGGCGAACGTACTATATAGACACAGGGGAGTGAGGGTGGATGGGACATGTGTCAAACAATGATCCAACTAACCATCTTTGCTGATGGTATTCCACGAGTTAAGCCATTGATGTTTTTCAAAAGGCAGGGACTGGGAAAAAGGATGCTTACAGAAACTCAAAGTTACGATCTGCGAGTAATGTTAAAGTTTAATGAGACATCTTACGCTAACTCAACAAACTTTCCAGAATGGAATGAAGAACAGCTTGTACCTGTACTCAATAGCTAGCCTGTATTGTTTGTACTAAATCATTTTGCGGCTCATAAAACTGTGGATGACCAGGATGCATTCCTTACCTATGATATTACTACCAGCATGGTGCCTGACAGATGTACCTCACTAGTTCAGCCTCTTGACGTCTCTGTTGATCAACCTTTTAAAAACAAACTTAAGGTAAGACCCCCTTGTAAAAGCTTAAACCAATAGACCATGTGCTAGGTAGTTCAAAATTTCTGCCAACACAGGGGGTTCTGGAGGGACACCCATAAGATTTAGAGGTAGAGCAAACAGGCCTCAAAGAAGCATGGGAGGGGTGTGAGGGCCTTGCTTATCCTCTAAGTAGTGCATCAGAAGCCCTATAGGCAAGCTATAACAAAGGGTATAGAGGGGTGCCCATTAGACTGTGAGGTCATATGTCAGAAGGGTGGGAGGTAGGAAAGGTAGTATGCTGGAGTCCTCTGAAACAGTTATGTTTCTGTCAAATATGTTCCAAGGCAGAAAGTATAAGTTCTCACTACCGCCTTATACCGGTTCCCAACAGTCTACTACAGTCATGTCTGACTATATTAAGTGTGTGCTGAACATGGACCAACATCCTCACACTCTAAAAGCATTTTTACTATTCTCTCTTTCTCGTGTTTGGGCACCTGTGGGGGTGGTATTCAGACATATTGGAAAACTGCCTGGCCCAAATTGCTATCTGCTCATTCCAAAAGCATTTTCCTCTCATGTCCTACTACCACAGGGTTTATTAGTTGGAGTTCTTATAATTTCTATTTATTATTAAAAAAAAAAACTCTGCAAACAACATAAGCTAATTGGAACATAGGATGTATTAGACAAAAGGTTGGACAAAATTGAGGCTGAGGGGGAGAGGATCTTGTTAGCTGGCCAGAAGTTGGAAAATAGAAGGATTGAACGACGAAGGGTACTTACCACATGGGTGATAGGAGAGGCCTGGGAAATGTTTTGCCGAGAGCAAAGTGAAGTTGTAACCAAGGTATTCCGGATTCTTGACTTATCACTTCCAATCAATGGAAGCCCTGATCATGAAATCTCTATCAAGGGGATTGATAGAAATTATTTGATAGATGGGCTGTGGGATTGGTGAAGGGGCGGGGTGGGGCAAGAGATAGAGGAAGATCATGAATTGGACGATGTGGAGGTTGAGATTGATGTATTTAAGAGTTCTTAAAGGCTAAATTACATAAGTGTCTTGGCGCCACACCTTATATTAACCTACTAGCGTGAGGTCCAATTGGGTGAGTTAATACAGTACTTCTGTAATCTTGATCAAATTTGTTAGTTCTGTTCTTTCTTTTGATCTCTGTTTTTCTTTTCATCCTGTAAGTTCATCCAGGGTGAATTTTGTTCTTTCAGCACTTATATGTCTTCACCAGTTATGCCTCCTGGAGCTGGATGCTTGGCGAAATTGAGGTGACCCTTAGAGATAGCGATATGTAAAACCTGGGCTGGCAACCGCCTGTTGCATCAAGGGAAACATATTTCCCGTACCAAGAAGATGGGCCCACCTCTTGCTGCATCATGAAAGGAAGATACAATAAAATCGAGAATAATTATGGAAAATCCGCTTTCAGACACTATTGATATTATCATGTTCTGAAGGGTGTTGCTGGATTCACTATGACTTCTTGGTTGTTATTGGCTCTGGTCGCAAAATTGGCTTTGGTAGTGCCAAGAATCTGGCTCAGAGGCATTCTTGGCTAAGAGTTGTATGTACCCTCTCAAATCGAAGGCTATGAAAAGGAAACCAGTCACTAGCGGCATTTACACTAGCACTCATCAGCAACTATTGTGGTTTCCTGAAATTACCCATCTCCTCAGACATGATTGACAACTCCGATCCTGAATTTATATCCTCTGCACCATTGTTGTTGATTCCTCTAAATATTCCTCTACCCGAATTTAAACTCTGAATATCTTGTCTCCATTAATTACTCAGATCCCAACCTCCCACTTGTATATAATTTCATTCTCACTGTCTATTTAAACAACTTTCTACAAACAAACTGAAAGTTTTCTGGAATATGAAGTCCGGTTCACTATCTCCAATCAGCCTTGAATCCTACAGATTAAGAACTGACACTTAGCAAAGAAACAGTATTTTCAAAGTTCAGTATAGCCTAGAAAGGGTCAGCTTACTGGATCTCCGCAATGGTTACTTGTGGTTTTGCTAACGGATTCTGGTAGGCCTGCTCCAGTTTGGGGGAGTGATTTTTTATCGAGACCACCAAGAGCGGATCCAACCCGTTTCAGGACATCCAGGACACAACAATACACCCCAGCACCTACTCCTGTAGCTTGTACCACCCCCTTCTTCAGAGCCCTAGTTTTTTCCTTTCGACTATGTAGTCTCTCCTATATCTTCTTCAGCCTCTTGTCCAGTGAGATGGGTCACATCCTAGTATCTTTGTTCTTCACCTTCCCAACAGGGGCATGGGAAAGGGATCCACAGTCTCTCCCCATACCTCTTTTTTACCTCTATATAGTCTCATTATTGCTATTTATCTAAACTGCTTTGTAGGATCAAACTCGAATGTTTGCAGGAATTTCAACCTCAATCCACATGTCCAGTGAGGTGGGCAACATTGCATAGTTGCGATTATCCTCCCCTGCATTAGCTAGGAAAAAGGACTCAGAATCTTCATGTGCTCTTGTGGCATCCCACATTAACAATAGGCACCATGCAGTTTGGTTGTTCTAGAACCATGTTTGTATCACATCTAGTGCCTTTTCACAAAGTAGCTATCTTCCTATATCTAAGTCATTTAACTAACCTCACATCCACTACAACAATAGAAATTGGAGCTTGCAATACTTGGTCAACATACACACTCCACCAGATACTACAAGTAATAGCTCTAGTAAAGGGTTTGAGAAGCAAGACATCTCTTTTGCCGACAGGTTCAAATACAAATCTACCAGAGAAAAGGTTCAGGTGATAAAATTGATAGTTGGTTTTGACATCACTGCTCAAAATTCTTTATGTTTCTATGGAATCACTGACTGTGACTTCCTGGCAATCGAGAGGCAATTAAAGGTAGTTTAGTTAAAGTCTATAGTGTGTTTCATATTTGAGAATTGCCTCAATATAGCCATCTTATAGATCATGCCAGGAAGCCCATACAAAACGCTTGCTGGTGATCTGTTTTTAAAGATTGTAGGGAAGATTATATCAATTCCCTACCATAGCATGGACTCAATTTCTGCTGAGTGTGTAACATGATTCCAAGTCCCAGGAGTCCAGAGAAAGAGAAGGGACTTTGGGTTGCTACCTTGAACTTGGGACTGAACAGGATCGTGGTACCTGGTAAGAGCTAAGGTTGAATATGCAGAAAGACTAGACTTACTTCACTTGAATGGAGAGCAGTGGCTGTTAAATTGGAAGGGTTGAATATGTATTGTTATTATTGCAAAAATAGGTCGTAGTCTGTTCAGCCTTTATATTGAATGTTACAGGATGGGCCCTCCAGGACTAGGGAGTAGGGATAACGGAATCCCGAAATGTGAACAGGACTTTGATATTTGTTCAGCTGGAGTTGTAATATCACGACGCGGATCTACCGCGCTACCTATTGCATATGGTTGCATCTTTGATCAATCATCTCCAACAATACCACCTATTACACTGACCTTTCCCGAACTTTTATTTCTTGCAAAAAGAATGTTCATACTGGTACAATAACAGGTGATTATTACCTTTATTTTAATTCTCAAGAGTATGGTTCCAGAAGACTCGACTCAGTACCAACTTTAAGACAAAAAGTCTGACAATTTTGGCCATGATGGCAATCATAACACCTCCCAAATTTGGTACCCCCACTCTTACATGTTCTCAAACCATGACTCCTAAATATATAATACAATACATAATAGAAAATAAAATCTTGAATTATACAAAGTATGAATTTTGTGATTAAAAAAAATACGTAAAATCAGCTGCATTCCAGATAAGTGAAAAAATTCTGGTTTAAAGTTAATTGAAGTCATATTACAGTTTTTAATTCAATAACCTACAAAATAAAGCTACTGAGATCAGAATTGGGAAAGATGAATAATTATATTATTTGTTCTACTATACTTGAACTTCAGAATCTGCAATCCACCTATGAGATGTATATCTGGTATAAACATACCTCTGAAAGTCTACAGAACTATATACCATGTATTTCTGACAAGCATCAATTATGTGAATTGTCCTCGGGTAATATTTCCAAATTAGAATATTGGGAATCAGTTCCAGTGCTTGTTGTACTGTTCTGACTAGAGAAGGAAAAGAGTACTCACAATATACTCTAGGATATAGTTTTGCTCTATCCTAAAAGTACCCAATAAAGTTTAGCTTATAGTGAAAGACAGGATGGAAGATACCCTGATGTCCTGCAGTATCTAAGATCTCTTGGAATTGACACTACTGGGCTTGAAAGTCTGGCTGTGAAGAGCAAAGAGCACTGGCACAACAATTGGCATTGCTTGCATTCCTACAAGTAGGATTCAACTTGTATTGACCATCTGTATTCCCAGAAATAGAGCACGGAGTTAGAAATCTTTGTTCTTCTAGCCATAGACCATGGTCCTATAACACAATATACAATACCTTCAGGCATGTAACTGGTAATATCATGGACTATGCATGATTTGTCTTGGAATTATCAGGGTAGATAAAGTAACCATCCCTCATATGGACTGTATTCTGCCCTCTAGGGTCAGGCTCATATTGCCTGCCTGGAGAGCATCAGGGGCTTACTTCTGGTGAATCTTTGTATTATCGAATGCAAATAAGCCTAGGCATCCTGAGAATGCAGTCTCACAGGCTGGAATTGGTTTCCCTGTGTAATGACCCAGCATACATGAGCTATAGCAGCCGGAACCTACACCCATGTAGGTAGCAAGAAGGGGAACAGGTACGAACTATCAGGCAAGTGAGTACTTGATGCCAAAAGACAGGATAGGCCGGGTTCCGAGAGGAACAGAAATAGCAGGCAAGGTACTTAGGTACTCGGCTACACCCGCGAGCGGTATCAGCCTACTTAGGAACCTCCGAAGGGCCAGTTCCTCTGCTAAGCTGGGTAACTGGGGAAAGGTCAGAAGTGTCTATCTCGGGTGACAGTATAGACAGGCTAATAGGGTAAAGTCATCTTCTTTGGTGGACAAGCTTATGCTACCCTCACGATCAGGTTACACTGCAATGCGTCTCGGGTTACCCTGCCTCAGGTCCTGAGTTAACCTAGCTTTTAATATGAAGTCATGCGTAGAGTTCGGGAAAATTGACTAGAATATTTATTATACGAAGGTACTTATAATACTGGAATTGGGGGTTCCGGGAGATGCTATTGGGCAAGCTATGCAGCTCTTGAGAGGCTGTAAATTGGGGACATTATTCCTATCATACCCCTCCAGCCCCACCTTGAGGCCTGGACAACGTGGGCAAACAGTTGTGTAGTTGTGTGCAGGCTAGTAAACAGGAATCTTGGGAGACCTGCTTCCACCACCGTATATCTCGCTGGTGTCTGGTCAACCATATGCGGTTTGCAGGATATACAAGGAGGCATAGCATGAAAGGTGAAGTACCTGCTCCAAATTGTTTGGAGTAAAAGGGACCAGAGCCGACAGAGTTAACCGGAGTTAACTGTGGGGGTCCAGCATGCAGTTGTAACGACCCAGTATACATGAGCTATGGCAAACGGAACCTATACCCACACAGGTAGCCAGGAGGCGAACTGGTAGGAACCGGCAGGCAAGTAAGTACTTGACCTATGGAGACCCGATGGCCCGGGCTCCGAGAATGAACAGAATTGGCTGGTCAGGGACTTAGGTACCTGGATACACCCGGGAGTGGTGTGAGTGTACTTAGGAACTTCTGAAGGGGCACTTGCTCAGCTAGGCTGGGTAACTGGAGACAGGTCAGAAAGGTCTATCGCCGGCGACGGGATTGACAGGGTAACAGGGAAAAGTTAACTTCTCCGCTGGACAAGGTTACCCTACCCTTGCAATCAGGTTACCCTGCCTTGGGGCTTGGGTTACCCTGCCCAGAGTCTTGAGTTACCCTACCTTTCAATACGAAGTCCCTCGCGGAGTTCGGGAAAATTGACTTGAATGTTTGTCACGTGAAGCCATGCACGATACTGGAATCTGGGGTCCCGGGGGATGCTATTAGGCGAGCTACGTAGCTTTGATGAAGCTTTAAATTGAAGACATTATTCCTATCATACACCTCCGGCCCCGCCTTGAGGCCTGGACATCATGGGCAAACGGTTGTGCAGTTGTGCGCAGTCTAGCCAAGAGGAATCTTGGAGGACATGCTTACAACACCGTATACCTCACTGCCGTCCAGTCGACCGCAAGCTGTTCGCAGGATATACAAGGGGGCATAGGGTGGAAGCTGGAGTAGTTCCTCCAAGTTGTTCAGAGTAAAACAGACCAAAACTGACGGAGTTAACGAGTTTTGACTGTGGGGGTCCCAAAGGTAGTCCCGGGTGGTGCCGGGGCGACTGGGAGGGTTTTACACCAACCAAGCCCAAACGTGCTCCCAACGCTATAGGCTGTGAAAGGGAAGTGCAGAGACACTAAAAGCATGATTCCTACCACAGGTAAGGTAGATCCGAGTTAGTGGTCATGGGTAGCCCCCCTTGGATCACTTCCGGACTACCGTGCCCTGCAGAAGACACCGGAAGCCCGAGACCCGTAAATAGTAGATAGATAAACCGCTCACGGTAGCCTCCAGAGTCAAGTAGGGATCAATGCATATGGGAAGGGTGTCATAGATAGTCTAGTTCATGATGTGCCTTGGCTGTTAGCCACTGGCAAGAGACCGATGCGCAGGAGCTTTCACTCTGGCAGGCAAAATGGAAATGCACCGCAGAAACGATAACCGCATGAGGTGAATGCCGACTAGAGTCTGGCGACACATGCATGCCCGAAGGGTGTGCTAGGTGACGTGTTGGACCACCTTTAGCGGAAAAGGGTGTAGTCGAATGGTTGCAGTAAACTGATGGGGGAGGTTCTGGCATAAGATAAAACCACCTGAAAGTCTATGCGAGAACTCTCCTACTTCAACAATCAATCCTCTCGAGACCTTAATCGAGTGAAGCGTCAGGCTTAATGATATTACATTTTACCCCTTACTTTACTCTTACATCTGTATGAACTTTTGGCGATAAGTTTGAAGTTGTTCGGTGCGCTCGCACCCTCAGCATCCATCTTCCTAGGGGTGTCCCAGTTACACTCTGTAAGCTGCTTCAGGAGTACCTCTCCAGTCCACCAGATATCACCACCACATTTAAGAATTTCACAGACACTTCCACTACCTAGCCACCCTACTGCTATCAAGATATGGGACACATAGAGCTCCTGTGCACAAACCTTCTTTCAAATTAGTATCCCATTCTCAAGTATTCAGATTTTCTTCTGTCTATCCTTTGAATTAAAAGTGCATTCATCATTTGTAACCAAGACAATTAGTCTAATCTCAGGGTCTAACCCTTTAGGAATTGTATGGAGATGTTCATCCCACTCTGCTATTGATGGCTTTAGGAATTGCATGCGTGCTAGACAGATATTATGTCAATAAGCCTTGACATCTTCTCTCTCATATCCATCCCTGTAAATTCCTTTTTTAATTTCTCACTAATTCCATCTTAGCTTTAAAAGCCATGCCCTTGTAGACCTACTTGATAGTGCTTTCTTAATCTTTCACTTTATGCAAGCAATTGAAAGACTAGTAAGTTGGCCATTCTCAGAAGAACTCTCATCTGAAGTAAAGGGTTCGGTCTAGTAATTTGTCACAGCTTGTGCAAGTCCACCAGAATCCATTCCTATTGAATTGCTCAAATAATTAGTATTTAAATTATTACATTAAAAGAGTAGTAAGCAGACTGACATACCTTTACCAGCAATAGATATATACTCCAGCATTGCTAGTATTATCCCCTCATCTGTGAGCCAACTGGTACTTTGGTATGCTTTCTTTTGCTTGGAGCTGATCGTTTTCCAAATTGGACATAATCAACATCTTCCTTTAAAATCCTCTTCATTACCCTGGAGCCCTATCCTACTGATTTTGCCACCAATAAAGCAAGATCTTTTCTGGAGTTCTATGGAGTAATAGGATCTGTTGGCTGTCTCTAATGTTCTGCAGTCTTCCACTGCTTTTCAGCTTTAGCTGGAATTTTAAAAACATAAAAGGCTCAGTATTTCAATACAACTATCAGCTTTACATTTGTAGTGTTTCTTGATCTTTGTTGAGGCCTCATATTTCTTCTAAGTCTCCTTAATACAAAGATTAGAATTTCCTCCTTCTTAATTCTTAGTAAGCCACTAACCTGTAGCCGACTGAGATAAGGCTACTCGCACAATTCACAAATACTATTCTCCTATTATGTAAAGATTATTCTTACAAATCTCACAATCTAACTTGTTGAATTTGTACTTGGTCACATTGTAACTAGACTATTTGCAGCTTAAGTCTTAATTGCTTCTTTTTAGCAGACTCTTTTCAGTTGCACTCACTTGAGGTAAGCGAATCAGAATTGGTATAAGTTGACTGGTATCTAAGTCTCTCATGGTATTGCTATACCCTTTGGCTGGAATGATAATATTTTACTATACCTGGTCTAGTAGTGGATGATTCCGATATAACCTATTGAGGTGTTGTCCTGATAGCTGCCTCTTCCTTCTACCTTAACCTGTATTTTTGAGATCCCTGCTGACTAGTTATAGGAGATGACCATGGTAGAACTACATTTGCTATACTATGAGTAGTTTGGAATCTTTGTACTAAGTCTGGAGTTGCAGCATACCTCGATTGCTTTTGCTGGCTGCTCAAAGCTAATGAGCTATCTATTATTTAAACTCACTCCAACCTTGTGTATTTATTTTGAAAAAAGCAGTGTAGCTAGCAATCTTTATCCTATTCCAAGAAATTAAGGCTTAGTATAATGGTCACAAAAACCAGGAATAGATTAGACATACTTAGTGCAAAAAGTTGAAATTTGGGTAGTAAATATAGTGATAGATAGTAACAGAGTGGAGAAAGGAAATAAATAGAATCAGATAAGAAAATAAAAATAAAAGATATCATAAATGTATAATAGTTAGAATTTTGTAAATTGGAATACAGGGTATCAAATTTTGTAGGTATTACAGTTACCATTGGGGTCTCAATTGTCACACTTTTTGTGTAAAACCTGGTATTGAGGTTAGTCTTCCAGAACCATACAAATCCAGGCTGTGTCTTCTATTTACTGATTTGGTTAGTATTTAGAGGGTAATGAAGAAATCTGATCCTAATGAAGTAGAAGAAATAAATCACGATAGTAAGAAGCATTGCTCAATTGCCTACTAATTACATTTCTGTCTTACTTGTTATTATTTTTTTCTGCTCTAGAATTGTGCAGTCATACCACAATCTATTTCCATAACAACTCTTTTTTCCCATATTCATTCTCTACTGATCATTTCCTTTATTATTCATCTTCAGAGGTCGAAATTCCTGTATTGTGTCTTGCCTGCTAATTTCTCTTTTGTCTCTTCATTCCGACTCTCTTTTGGTGTTAAAGCGAAAGATTTCACGTTCCATTGGCTTATTGACTTTTCCTTGAGAAGATGAAGAGGGATAGCCTTAGCAAGAAGAGATTCCAGTTGAGCAGGAATCCTTAGAAATATTAACATTTGTTTGATCCTTAAAGCCATTGTACCTATTGGTTCAGTCTGTTTTATATTTCTTTGTAACTATATGAGAAACAAATGGCTCACTACCTGCTATCGGTATTTGATAGGATGGCTGCAAGCAGGATTTCTGAAATACCGATTCGGAAGCAAGGTTGCAGATGCCCTTTGTGTCAGGAGCTGTAATACGTTCACATCTAGGGTGCTAATCATGCTTCATATATGATAGTAACAGGCAGCCTGGTTCCTCGGCAAGGGGCGAAAGCTATGTAGCACAAAGCAGCCTTTGAAGGGGTATAACAGGAGATCAAGAAGTACCCATACAACAAGTGTATTGGGAATACTATTAGTCGAAGTGTGCTGTTTCTATCGTGGAATTAGTGGTGTTTAAATAGAGGTTCCCACTTATCTCCAGCATGAGTGATAACATAGCCCCATTCAAAGTATCCAACAATACCTTTCAAACATAGCGAGCATCAACTAATACTACCAAACAAAATATAAAACATTCAAAGTATTAAATAATATCTTTGAAACATAACCAGTATCAAATGATACTATAAAATAAAATATAAAACATAACCTAGTACCCATACCAGTTATAGCAGCTGTCTTAGTAGTAGGTAAAGAATTATGGACTATAGTAATTGGTTGATTCTAGCTGAACTACTCAGTTGCAGGAGTACATGAGTACCCTGGAGACTGGGAAACCTTCACATGCATATAAGATCTAGGTTCAGATGATAGGTATTATTGAATGGAACAAGTAGCAGAGGATTTGGCTAAGCACTCCAACAAATGCTATTATGGCTTGTCCTAATACCAATATTGTCAACTGGTTTAGTGCTATAGTTGGTCTTACACTGCTAAACTAACCAAAAATTGTTCAAAGTATACTACCTAAACTTGAATAGAGAGTTAATGAGTCATCCCTTGATTGAACACCACATTTGTGGTTGAAAAACAATCCACTTCCCCCCACCAACCCCAACTTAAAAATATTTCACAGGGGCTAAGTTGCATAGGCAAGAACCTATCATGCTTTGTATCGCTTCATATACCTATATGCTCTTTCAAATCTGGAACCACTCCAGTCTACCACACAAGTTATTCCCGGTTCAAGCCCAGGGGAAACCACTTTTTCTTGCTAGTTATCACTTTTTCTCTCTATGATACTAGATTTATTTCCTTTTACAGTATTCTTCCTATTGCGCCCCTCTTTTCTTCCTAGGATTCCTTGTATTTACAAGCCATAGCCCTTGCTGTTTGTCTCCCAGAAGTATCGGTATGTGGGATGTATGCATGATATCGTATACTGTCTCCCTGAGAAAAAGTGAGAGGCAAGAACTAGTGGATTCCCCCTCAGCTTTGTGCTTCGAGCAAGCTGGTAGTGTAACTTACCCCCTCCCATCTCTTCCCATCATCCACCATGCAAACTGGCTTTACAAAAGAAAAAGGTGAAAATAAAAAAAGTCAGTATGCATGCATTCGCAGCCGCCACCCCCACCCTCCCACTACCCACCTCCATACTATATACCAACCTCCACATCCCTGCTCTGGGTAACCACGCTAACTGTCATCATCCTCCCGGCGATTCTCAACTCGCGAAAGATCCTCCCAATCTCCATATTCTCACTCAAGTTTCTAGACTGACGGCACGCATTCGACTTCACTAGAAACCCCTCTCCCAAGACCAGAACATCGATAGAACTCTAACCGCGAGCCATCGAGCCCCCCTCACCCTCGAAGGATGAAGATGAGGAAGAGGACTAGTACTTGAGTGGGCCAGAGAGGTTGAGGAGGATAATGGCTTAGAGTGGACGAGAGGTATCGTGGTAGACTCGCAGTCAAGTATATCATACAGTGCGAATATGGGTCAATTTTGTTTGGTGACAGGGCTATATTTTCGGTCTGGTATATCTTTCTGGTGGCCCAGGAATACACTTGCCCGTTGGTACTAAAATTTGGTGGCTTGAAAGATACCGGTTTTTTTTTTTCACTTTCCTCCTCCTTCTGCATTAAAAATTTTGAACTGCAATGGTGCTTTATTTATCAAGCTACGTAGAGTCATAGAACTAAATACAAGCAGACAACTCAATTCCTTACTTCCACACCCTTACAGTTTGATAAAAACTGTGGAGTATGACTACCCACCTCAAGATCGACACACAAAACTAGGATATGGAGTGAGAAAACGTTCATCGTAAACAGTGCCGCTACCGTACACTCGTGTCTTCAAACCAAGGCACTCGTAACCACCACGGGTAAACCATTCTCCACCCTTTCTCACACTGGTGACATTGCAATCACGTATCCGGTTTTGTCTTCGCATGAACTACCGCGAACAGCACACTACGGTTGTTGACAAAACCTGCAATTAGCAATCTGAGCCTGTCAATGTATGTTAGGGCAGCTAGTTAGCTAGCATAAATCTCACAATGCCACAACAACCGTCGCCGCGACCATCACTATAACCAACTCCCCAGTCGGCCCCAAGATCACATAAAACAGGCTATGCATGAAAATTACGCACCATTGCTGAGAAGACTCTCGCCAGCCAACACCCCGCCGAAGCCCCCACCAAACAAAGCCACCATCGGAGGAGCATGTGAAAAACAGGAGCAAATCAAAACAGATACCCCTAGGGAGAAAACCAACTCGGTTCTCTCATTCCCACAGTGGAGGTAATCCATGTTTTCACTTGCCCCTGTTCCTCACCTATCCCGCATAACGACCGTACCCACCAGACAGCCCATAAAATATCAATGAGCGAAGGCGTTCTTGGTAAAGACGCTTGAATAGAACTCACAAACTGGATCTGCGGTCCCGGCTACACTAACACAGCTTTCTTCAAGCATATTCTGATCCTACCCTGTCCCGGCATTAGCCGCCTAGTGGTAATGGTAGAGGGTGTGAATAGAGTGACTACAAATGTCTGGACATAATTCCCCAACCCCGCAAACAAACACGCAGGACTCAGCACCTGCAAGCATATCCCCAGCGGAAAGAAGAGCCTCTCTTTGAGCTCGCTTGGCTCATGAGCGATGTGGAAAGATATCGCGACTGCAATGCTGGTGGTACAGAGGTACGTTGAGAGGTGGAGCCTTGATCGGAAGTCTAGTTAGCGTGGCCAATCGGCCACAAGGAAGTGGCGGGGGGAGGGTCAGAGGAGCAGGAGAAAGTACTCCGCGCGTTTAAAACCGTGGTCTCGTGCGTCTCTGCGGTCGTTCTCCAACGCTAGCAGGGAAATTAATAGGATCGAGATACGTAGGGGGGTAGTTTTGCTGAAGCCTGGATGGGGATTTAGTTTTACGAAAGCAAGTATTCTATCGTTCTGCGGATACCAGTAGGTGGGGAGGGAACGTACTAACCAACAAGAACAGGCTTCGGACTATACTTGAATTCATGCCGTCAGGAGCCTGGCGAACGCTAACCATCCTCCATCCAGCTCCCCCAAAGTACTTCTACATTCCTCCGAACAGCTTTCTCCTCTTCTCAGACCTCCGAACATCTATCCCAGCATTGACTGCGATCTCCACCCATGTTCGAAAGTTCCACATGGTCATGCTTGCCCACCCCCCCACCCCCCCAATGGTGCAACAAGTCTATACCCCAGAAGAAAACTTACACAATCCTAAACAGATGTAACATCCATCAACCCCACTGTACCGCTCTCCCGGACCCGCATACCACGCTACCTCGCCTTCGGGATTAATGGAGGTCTGGTGGATATCAGGATAACCAACAAGCCCGGATTCCGCACCTTCGTTCTCGAAAGCCGGTTGCTCCAGTGGGGCGCCGGGTTCGTTGGAGTGTGTCCGGGTCGGTATCACTTCCTCCCGAGAGTCTGTTTTTGATCTGAAAAGTCGGGCGAGGTGGCCATACCAGGTGTTGGTGTTGGGGCGGAGGAGGAGGAGGAGCATAGGGGAGGGAGGAGTGCGCCGGATTGCTGTGGACAAGTGAAGAACCGAGAATGCACTGTGAACCGCTATATATAAAACTGCTGTAGTCCAAGGGGGGCAATATTCTTATCACTCAAAATCACTTGATTCTATACTTTTCATAAGATTGCCGCTATTGGACTAACAATCATATAGGGAGAGTAAGTTACGGAAATGAAACCCAGTTCTAGTAGACCCCAAATACACTGGTGCTGGAATTAGTCGTGAAAAGCTCTAGCAAGATAAAGCCGAAGACGACAGAAGCGAGGATGATGTAGCGGAAAATAAAGCGGGGAATCGAGAGAATTATGACATCCCAACAGCGGAGGACGATGACATCTGTAGTAACGATGCTCTTGGAAGCGACAAGGATAAACTTTCATCATTCTAATTGCTGGGCTGTTGGACTATTAAAGAGGGGGTAAATGATAATTTACCCGAGAACTGAAGGCTGTCGACGATTCAAGCTCCAACAGGGAACCTGGAACAGACCGAGGCGATGATGAGATGTTGAGTGAAGAAAATGACAGCAACAAAGACGATACCTCCGATGTGGTGAGCGACTTGCTCAGTCATAACAAGCTGGGGGGGATGAGAGCGAGGATGAAGAGGGCAGGGGTGATGGGGTAAGAGTGGTGATGAGGGCGCCCAAAATGAGGAAGCCAAGCGTGGGGAGGAGTTAAAGAAGCTAATCACCGAATAACCAAAGTGAGTCTCACCGGATGATAACGAACGGCCTCTAATTGTTTCACTAAAACGTTGTTGCACAGATCTCCAAAGCCGTCAAAGCCAATACTAAGAAAGGCACAGCAGTGAAAGAACAGCAGGTGTGTAACCACGTTTTGGAGCCTCAATCGCGTATTGATCTGTAATGACATCTAGATATAGAAGACATTGGACTCTCTTCTAGGTGTCTGTATTAAACTCCAGAAAGTCATGGTAGCGACTAACTCTCTACCAGCCCCTTCGCAGCTTGAGTCATCACTCCAACTTATACCGGAGAGACATAAGACGGCCGAAGCTACGGCATTGAATCTCTGGAACACTCTAACAGACCTCCGATACGAGCTATGTTCTCCCTCTACCTCCAAATGAAAACGCAATGATACAGACGCCTCCACTCATGCTTTATGGGCCATGATGCAAAGGTTCGAGGCAGAAGTTCACCCAGTACCCAATTTGAAGTCAATGAACTCTTAATTTAGGTTGCCTACCAAGGTGATCCCTATCTCATACGAAAACATCATCCCGGCCACTAGTCTATTGACCTCCACAAACATTGGGCAGTCTATGTCACCAAGAATGAAGCGTAGTTAGTAGAATGATGTCGTGGCGTAGTTGGTTCTAGACCAGCTTAACGGCGTAAAATACTGCCTTCTTTCCCACTATACCCTACGTAGCCGGCTCAGCAGCTAGGACAAATGGGGTGCCAAATCTCGGCTGAGAAGTATTGTCTGCGCACGAGTACAGTACTTCAGGGACTGTCGGCCAAAATTCACTAGAAAGTAGGGTAACTATAGCGCGAGAGCAGGCTCTATGTAAGGAGTGCTTGCCGTCAGTTTGCACTTTGACCATTACCATCATCTTCCCCGGTCAAGTGAACTCGCCAACCGAGCCAAACAGAGGGTCCATCAACAAGCCATCAGAGTTTCCCTGCTGCACCTCACAGCACTAGAATGCCGCTACCGAGGTACTTTCTTGGTGGTCTCCGATTTAGACCGGGAATGCGGGTGGGAATGGTGACAAAGCGTAGCTTTTCGACAACTTCAGTAAGTTATACCAAGTATATGTGGTTGCCGTCAAGTCTCTTCCATGATTTGGTGGTTGAGATTAGCGGTGAGGAGCAAGGACATGCTGGGGACGGGAATGGTGCACACGATGCCAATACGGAAAATTTCAAGACTGTCGATAAGGAACACAGCGTTTCAATGGACGGATTTCACAAACTGGACAAGGTGAGCTTGCCATCCATCGTGGAAATCTGGCAAACCGTTAACGAGATTTTAGACGGTCAGCGGTTTGAGCATCAAGATCGATATGCTCCGACGAGATGTTGATAACATTGGTAAAAAACTGGACCCTTTGTTCTACGCCATTCTTGCTGGTGTTGGGCTGGGAGGTGGTTTCGATTTGTTTCGCGACGAGCGTAATTGGAGCCGGTCGTACCATGTGAAGGAAAGCCAATAGCAGTCGGTCATGAAGGGGAGCTGTGTGCTCATTGTGTCTACCCCGACCGAATGCATAGAAAAGAGATCCGGCTTAGGTTGAATAGTGTTTTTTATTATACTCAGAAATACACAGGGGGGGCAGTAGCTGTTTGCTTTGACCAATAGGCTACACAGAATAAATATACATCAATGGGTGTCTGGTCCACTGGTATATCGCTGAATTTGTACGAAGACTTTGGCCCATCCTTTAACCTTTTACCGAAGTTCTTATCACCCTAGAATGGCCGGTTCACAGCTCACAGGGTACCGTATTAGGTTGAATAAGAGTAACATGTCTCAGGCTGTCTGATTTGCCTATCTTGACGGGCACAGGAGAAAATACCAGCATAACAAAACCATGCATTACAGGGAGTGGAAACCTAGACGTCATGGGCTATGTTGCTCTTATTCAAGTTAATACGGTACTTGCATGCAAAATTCGTTCACCTAATGATCTTGTGTGCCTTTTCCTTAAAACCACCAACATCCTACATAGCCTTAAGGACCATATTTTATTAGTAAAAGCGGTAAAGTGGTAAAGTGGTGTAGTTGGTTCTACACCAGGTCCCTGGTGACATTTCCGTGGCTAAACCTAACGAGGTGAATCTTGAGCGGGGCCCAGGACTCCTGGAACGGTCCCAGCCTACCAAAACTTTGTCTCCCCTCTTTTTTTTCTCTTTCCTTCTCTTCCCCCACACCTTTCAACTTGTGAAGATAATGTTTGAGACCTTTAAGGACAGGTCGCGTTCTGTCCACAGAAATGGACTATGGATGATTATGAGAAGATGGAGGCATTCTTTGGGCTGCCTCATGGCATTACTGGGCGGCTTTGCTTGTTTGTCCTTTGTGTGTTTGTGGATGGTTTCTGCACGATCCCCCCCCCTGCCCACCCTCTTAATCTTTTTTTTACCCCCCCCCTTTATCCTGGGCTGTCTATATTTGTGAATGAACATCTGGCTTTCTCGATAGGATATCACAAAACCATACATCTATGATCACCCAGTAAAACCATCTATTCCGTCAACTACCACACCATCTACTGCCAGTATGAAAGTCTAACATTGTTATTTAGCATCTATCTCTACCATTTTATGTATCTGTTTTCCAGAAACAGCTCCCTACTTATTACCGAGTCCTACAGCCATATTGGCAGCCCCCTGGACCGTCCTCGCAATAGTCGAGCGAACCTTTCCGTCTTCCAAGATAAGTAAGCCATAGATAGTGCAACCAGCTAGAGTGGAAACCTTGCTCTCGGATAATTACCGGATGCTAGCCAGCCAAAACCATTCTACCAGCGCATTGCATGGCTACAGTAAACCCCCCCACACCCAACCACATCAACAAATGAACAAATGAATAAACGGGGAGACAGGACTGCAATACCTTACTCTGAACAGCCATCATCTGCGCCTCCGCCCTCGGCAATCCCATCATGACCCCTCTATCAGCCATGGCCTCAACGATAAGATGGTGGAAAGAGGGACCGGATCCGCACAGGGCGGTGCAAGCGTCCATATGATCCTCACCAAGCACCAACGAGCGGCCAATCTGCGAGAACATCGAGGAAACGAGAGCCTTCCCGCAGGAATATCGTCCGCTGCCGAAACGACGCCCATGCTTTCGCGAATCTATCCACATCAATACGCTACCCCTCCCAGGAAAAAAAAAAAAAAAAAACTCCCCTCCCAAGGGTAACAAGTGACAATCGTACCTTTGAAGCAGTATTTGGCATAGCCCTAACCACCCTAGTACTACCGGGCACCACCTCCTTGAGCGCAGTAATCTTAACCCCAGCAAGAATACTAACGAGCAGCTTACCCTCCAATGCCTCGCACATGCCCTCCTCGCCCAATATCTCAGCATACATCCGCAGCTTGCAGCCCAGAATAACCACTTCCGCTCGCCGCACGCCCTCGACGTTGCTACCCGTGTAAACCTCAACGGGCATGCCGGTAAAGCCCTCGAATGCGCGGCACACGCGGGAAGCGGGCTCGGGGCTCTTGACACACGCGATAAACCTCAAGGGGACGCAGGTGGGGTTTTGCTGGCGTCGTGGAAGCGCGTTGGGAGGAGGGTAGCGGTCGGTATGCTGGTACCAGAAGCAACGGGGAGGCGGAGGCTATTGAGGCTGGAGAGGATTCCGGAGAGAATGGCGACGCCCATGGTGCCGCATCCGAGGAATATGAGGGCTAACGATTCCGGGTTTTGCTCCAATTTTATTTTATTTTATTTTTACGATACCTTTTTTCTGGTTTGCTTTGGAGTGTTTGTTGGATGGTGGGGTAAGTTAAGTGGGGGAGATAAGCTTTATCGATATCGTAGTCCCGGTGGTTACCAACGATTAAAATAGACGGGGGCTCAAAGAACAGGTGGGTTCAGCGAGCAATACACTATGAGTGTTTTGGCAAATGTTGGTTTTTTTTGGTCTGTTCGCTGAGCCCCCGCCTATGGTAGTCTAGCAGTTGCAGTCACAAACGTCCAATAGCCTTTCGAGCACCGCACACACAGCTGCGAGACATGAAAATAGAATTGTCACTCCACCCTCCCCTTTCTTTCCTTCTACAAAATGACACCGTCTCCGCACAAGTAAGCCCCCTTCGCTTTCATTGATCCCGCCGTATTACTAACGAATGGGTTTTTCTTTTTTTTTCCTGCTCTCTTATTGATAGTGTCTTCATCATCTGCCCTCCCCTCTACCGGTACCTCAAAAAGACTTCGCCTTTCTCGTTTTTTCAAAAAGGTGCGTCCATTTGCATTTTCTTGCATGTCTCATGGTATTGTGACCTTGTCTCTCCTTTTTTTTTCCTCTCCAGGTCTCCCGTTATCTACCGACCACATTGTCTCCTGACGACATCATCTCTACCTCCTCTTATAATACCACAAAAAAAGACTGCCTTCCTACAAGTAAGCCCCCTTCGCATTTATTAATCCCTCCTCATTACTAACCATTGGGGGTTTTTTTTTTCCTGCACTCTTGTCGACAGTGTCATCCATCCCGGCTCACCCTCTCAACCTTGATGAGGAGTTCGTCGCTGCCTGCTTAGCCATCCCCAAGCAGGACAGGAACCAGTCTCCCTTCTCCCCCATCGACAGGCTCGTCCCCTCGACTGCTCGCTCTTTCGACAATCTCTCGCTTTGCGACAATGGCGAGAGGATGACTATGGACAACACCGCCGCCAGGTCCACCCGCCTCACTGATAAGTACCCCAACGCCTATAGTGACTTCTATGGCAGTGGCACTCCTTGTGTCTTTAAGTCTGGCCCTGACTGGCACGTCCGCGAGGGCCCTGAGGCCCAAGGTATCGAGCGTGAGGCTCGCCCGGTCTACCGTCACGCCATTGGACCTACATGGCTCTCTATTGGTGAGCGGATATACCGTGGCCTTGACTCCATTGACGTCGAGTGGACGTCCATTAACCCCCTCGCCTACGCCGACGCTGGGGAGGCCAAGCCCTTCTGCGCACTTATTCTTTCGATCGGTGTAAAGCCCTGCTCCCTCCCCTACGACGCTGCTGTTACCGCTGCTGCTATGGTCAAGGAGATCCTTGGTGAGGCTGGCTTTCCTGCGATCGAGGTGGCCTTTGTCGAGTCGGTAGTCACCCGTTCTGTTGCTGCTGGCCCCAAGCTCCTCTCATTCGATCCCCTCCTCGACGAGGTCTCCGACCTGCGAAAGCCCTTTACCCCCGCTCTCGGTCTCTCCATTGCACCCCTCAAGTTCCCCCACTTCGAGGGTACAGCCGCTCTTTACTTCCGCCTTGGTAACGACGACAAGCGCACCGCTATCCTGACCTGCGCCCACGTCGCTCGTCCCCCGCCTGTCTACGCCAACACAGGCATGGCCCGTAGGAACACAAGCCAGGCTCGTGAGGAGGTCATCGCCCTTGGTAACATGGCCTACAGCAACGCCCTCAAGGCTATGATGGGCACCATCGGTGACCTCCTCATCTCGATTGAAGTCTGGAATCAGGTGCTTGATCGGCTGGGGGAACCGGTAGAGGGAGAGAGCGGAAAGGCCACCCAGAGGCGCAAGGAGCACATAGAGTTGGTGGCGAAGGCAACAGAGAAGATCAAGGAGGCGAACACGATCCACGATGAGGTCACCAAGTGCCGTACCACTCCTGACCAGCGTGTTATTGGCTTCGTACTTCACAGTGAGAAGATTGAGGTCTCGGCCAAGCCCCATGGTTTCACTAAAGATTGGGCCCTGATCGAGCTTTACAACACGAAGATTGATTGGTCTACATTTAAGGGAAACAAGGTTTACATCGGTATGTCTTTTCCTTTCCATATTCTTGTCCCCAACTCGTCTCTAGTCTTCTCCATCTCTCATCTTTAGCGTTGTTGGCACTGGAGGTGCCTTGCACTCTGCCAATGTGCCCGGCACGGTAATATGAAAACTATAGCATAGTGAGATTAGCTGATCGCACAACCTGCCAGTGGCACAATACAATTGTCAAAAAAATGGCAAATATTTGGGTACTTCAGGGGGCAAGGGCCCACAGGGATGGGAAATGTGTAATATTCAATGTGAATTGGGCTTGTAGATAGTTTCTCATTTTTTTTCTCTCAAAAGAATTATTTTATTTGTATGTGTATTGCCTGGGCACCACATAGTGCCGTGCTGGGCACAACCCCCTGAGACTTAGTTCCGACAATGCTCCTTATCGTGTTTCTATCTCCCCTCCTCTTATCTTGAGTTTTGGCTGACTATTACTTTACTTTCCTCCAAAGGTGGTAACCTCTCAATTGCTGATTTTCGCAATACAATGTTTCCTCAAGTTGCCGATCAAGCGGACTATAGGTACCCCCAGGGTGGTCTCCTGCAGGCCTACGGTGTCGTCCAGGACGACGAGATGCGTGACCCCCAGCACCTCGACGTCCACAATGAGAGGTGCCTGCTTGTAGTGAAGAATGGATTGACCACGGGGACCACCGTTGGTCGTGCAAACGGTCTCGAGTCTTTCACGCGCACCTACGATCAGTATGGTATCAGGGATACCTCCATCGAGATCGCCGTCCTGGCTTATGACAAGACACGGGGCAAGTTTTCTGCTCCTGGTGACTCTGGGTCCATCGTGCTCGCCCGGGATGGCCGTATCGTGGGAATCCTGACCGGCGGTGCAGGCCCTACCGACGAGACCGACATCACATACCTCACCCCTTACTGGTGGGTTGAGCAGCAGATCAAGGCCAAATATCCTGGCTGCTTCCTCTACGAGATTGTTCAGTAAGTGTTCCGGGGTAGCCATAACTGGGGGGTGCTTTATATGGTAGAGAGGGGGAGGGGTGGTGCATGTCCTGTAGTTTAGTTCAGAAAGCATGAAATGGAAAAGGTGTTAAAAAAAAAAGTCTGGGGCACTTCCAAATCGAGAGGGCTTTTTGTGTAAAAACCTGTTAAACTACGAAATATGAGTGATCCCTCATGATCACAATTGGTGGCTGTCAAAAGTCAGGCACACTCGGTAATCCCCCATCTCTGGCACAACTTTCAGTGACTTAGTGCCAACAATGCAAGTAATAAGGCAGCAACGGCCAATTTTACTTTCCCATTTCCGATGTTAATAGGGTACTCGTATCCGGCAATCAGGATTTGAATATACGGCTTGTACTACATAACCACTCTACTAGCAAAAAAAAATGGTGTCTCATTTCCAGATACTTCATGCCAGATACGAATATACTACCGGGAGGGCAGTGTACTGTATGCAGCCTTCTTTCTTAATTGATTGATTGATTGATTAGTTATTTGGTCGCGTTTAAAAGAGTAATGTGATTCTTTGATTCGACTTCGGAGTTATCGATGGATTATGTTACAGGAGGCTGTGGGGGATTGATTTTCTCCCTCCCTATGATATCACTCGATCTGAGTCATTTTTTGTCTTGTTTTTTTCTTCCTTTGAATGGCTATCACATTGGTTTGGTAAAGCACGGTACTTACCCACCAACCCTGATACATACCATGCAGTATCATAGTCCAAAATTTGCAGCCCTTGCTTGGCGCAGCTTGGCACGTGTGTGTGCCACATTTCAAGTGATTAGTAGTCAGAAGGGAATGTTGCTGGTCACTGGCTGTATTAATTGGGTGCTGCGTGATACTATAAGATATGTCCGCCGAATACCGGGTATGAAAATCCTTTACTTTTTTATTCTTCTATTTTCTCAATGCTTGGTAAGCTGTACTGTACTGTACGGTACTCGAGTGCTGCACCGGTATTTGCATTCGTCCCTTCGAGAACAACCCCTCCACTGCAGCACACTAAGTATGATACCGGAATGACTAAAGTAAGGAGATAAGAAAAGCGGAAAAAAGGGCATTGACAAGGGAATATATTATAGGTTCCCCCAAAATCCCCCCTTTTCAAGCATCGCGGCAGTTGCTTCCGGCATGTTCTGCTGATCATTCGATAGGTTATGGTAAAAGTGGAAGGGGGCTCAACGAACAGGGGGATTCAGCGAACAATACACTAAGAGTGTCTTGGCGAATAGTGGTTTTGTTCAAGTTTGGTCTGTTCGTTGAGCCCCCGCCTATGTTAAGTTACAATATCATATCATACCGGCGGGAGTGGAGAAATTTAGAAAAGATTCGGGGCTAGAGTCAGGGTTAGGTATTCTCTCTTCAATATCACATCAACAACCATACTGTACAAGTTATTCACCGTATGGCAAAGAGAACAAAAAAGGGGGGAAGTGTGGATTACCGATCGATCACGATCCAGTCCTAGGCTTTCGTTGTTTCACTATTAATCCTCTGAACCCTGAGGAGGGGAGGAGGGAACAAATGAAGTCATGTTGTGCCACAGAAACTGGGATCCCGACTTCGCCACGCGGCATGTGGTGGATATCATACCATGCCCGGGTCTGTTGGTGTCAACTAGGATACAAGTTGTATTGTGCAAAGCGAGTAAAAGCGGACCCTCAAAATAGGCAAACGCAATCTTGAACTTGTCGACCAAAACAAGGAATTTTTCCAAAAAAAAACCTAGGAAAGGAAGGGATTCAGAAGGAGAAGAATTCTTAGGTTTTTTTATTTAAATTAAGTTTTGTATGAAAAAGTAGTTCAATTTTTAAAAGTGAAAATTTTGGTGAGAGTGAAACATGTGATAGAATGTACATAGGAGCAGACTGAAAAATACTGAGGGGCCAAGATGACTAAGTTGTGAAAATAATTAATAGATATCAACCTATCTATCCTTCCCCGCAGGTGTATCATTGCACGGTTGTCTTGGCAATTCGGGGCTCAATTCCGATCGGTGCCACGGAACCGCTGTTTCACCGGAGGACCCACCTTTAGGCACTTTGCACCGTACGCACGGGATATCACTCGTTATTCTAGGTTGGCAGGGTTTCCCTCATGGTGGCGCGAACGAGCATGACAGCGGCACCCGAAGCATTGAGTGGGTCACGTGACCCGGATTTTAGGTTTGTGGTGTGGAGAGGATTCGCTACCTGTATTAGATTTCAATATCTCTTGAGTCCGACCGCCCAATGCGTAATTATTCCGGGTCTTGCATGCAATTACCGTAACTCCTCCACTATCCTCTCCTGGAACTTCATGTTTATCGGTTTTGGGCACGATAATGTGAACTTGTATGATAAAACATTACAGCTGAAGAAGGGAAAAAGATCCTGTTTTGACTTGACTTCGCTCTTCCGCCAAAGGTAGCCTACCATCCCCGTACCTTATCTAACCGGAATTTGAAGTTGATTGGATTGGTCCCGTGAGCTTCGGAAAGGTGCTACAAGATTGTGATCAACGAGGGTCTGGCCTGCAGTATCTTCAGGCATCACCGTTGATCTCCTCTCTTTACCTCTCCAGCGAAGCTGTCTCTCCCCCCCCCCATCTCTCTCTGGTACAGTGCCGTAGTGCTATTAAGGCTGCGGATGACCATCACAACAAACTCTTATCACAGCGCACAAGTCAATTCCCCGCCACCTTTACTCGCAAACACCAGATACGATAACGACCACCCCCAAATACAGTACCGAAAACAGCACCGAAAATGCCACCACAAACCCCAACTCAAGCCCTCTCTGGTTTGGATCGTACGATATGGAAACGCATAGAAACATACCTCCTCCGTCTGCCAATCCTAACACGCGTCTTGATACTTCTCATTGCGGTAATCCACAAGTTGGAGGTATCCGGTTTCGGCATGCTGGATTGGTTTGCGCTGGATGTTGGAAAGTTGGATTTGGGGCAGAGTTAGACCTTCTCCGTCTTCCATTTTGTCTGTTGTTATTAAGGGGGAGTCGGGGTTAATTGTGAGAGGGGAGGGGGTGATAGTGCATCGATTAAATACTTACCCGCTTGTGCGCGTGAGAATTTTACCTCCACTTTTGAACGTTCTTGCATTGACCCCATTACTCGAGAGGTTCGAGAGGGAGGTGGGAACTTTGAAGACGTTGTTGCTGGTGCTCGGTCGTAGGTTCTGTTCAATTCCAGCTGAGAGGAGGGGGGGGGCAGGTAGTCGGCTGACAGGCTGCTGATTGGGCGTGGTTGGGCCAGCTCTCGTGACGTTTCCTGGTGGATTGTATGTTCGTATCGAGATTTTCCTACTTGGCGCTTATGACTCGGTTGCTGAGGCGAGGCAGGTTTTCGCTATGGCAGTCCTCGGGGGATACGAATCTGCGTCGGGAGTGTTGGCTAACCAGGGTTTGAGGGTGATAGTACCTTGTCATTTACTCTTATGGCCAATGAAGCGTGGAAGACGTTTCTGGAGAAGCCGACTTATAAGTATTTCACCTGCTCCAGCTAGTTATGGCAGCGCGTCGCTAACCAGTTTTGTAGTATTTCTGGCTATGGCGTACCTTCACGGATGGCTCCCATCTTCTGGGTGGTGGCCATGTCGATTTTAGTTCCTGGAGCCAGCATTCTCGGGCTATTTTGCGGGTTGATAGTTGGTTATCTATGTTCGCTACCCACCTCTTCTCCAATGAACGCACGCTTATAACACTTGTAGATGCCTGTCGCTACCACCGTCTCCTCGAGCCTTCAGAGACTATACTGTGTATTGTCGAGTGCATTGGACTTTCTGCTCCGGCGTCTACCCTTCTACATCTCCCTTGAGAACAGGATTGAGATGAGCCAAATGGAGCTCCTACCGACATCGGTCGGCTCAAGGACCCAATCAACACCCTGCGCAGCAACCCCTATCCCTATGGGAAGTGGATCCGGTTTCGCTACCGGCGGCCCTGGCAGAGCGCTCGGCTCGTAGGTGGGAGAGCAAGCGATCATGGTCTGAAGACGGTAAGGTCAGGAAACAAGTGAAGCTGCTTTCCATGTAAATAGACATACTCTTATGATCCTTGTCTGCGGGTTTTCGGGAGAAAGTTCATATCATATCCGAGTCTTGCAATACCCTGATTCGGTGTGGCTCAATAATTAGGGATGTCATAGCAATAATATTGTAACGTGTTTTACGGGGAACCGGCTCTTCGCCCAGATCCGGCTCGGACGTGATTTCGCAATTGGTCTCACTTTCTGAGGGGGTCCGAGCACCTCTCCCAAGCAATAAACGATTAAATTTGAATATTCTATACCTTCCAACGCCTGAACGCCATTCCCCTCTATCCCAATAAGCCAAGTACATGCCCCAATTGATCTAAGTCGATCATGTAACTGGTAATCAGCGTTTTCCTCCCAGACCGATTGTATTTTCAACCCCCCCCCTACCCAATTCCCTTATACCATCATCTCCAACCTCCAATGCCTCCATTTCTTCGCACAAGTCGTCCACTTCATCCACCGGAGGATGTGTAGTAGTAATAGGAGATGTTGGAAGACTATCTGAAGGAGGGGATGATGTCGGCTCCCTTCTCTTGCATCTAATTTGTGGAGGACGGGGGAGGTTTGGTTCCTTCTTGGCTTTCCGCGCAGCCTTGATTGCATCCACTCTCTCCCGCTGTTCCTGTAACTCAATCACCATTTCCGAAGTGATTACTGTTGCTTCTGTTAGCTTGCGCCAATCAGAAGTCATTCCTCGCCGCTCCTTTCCCATCAATTGCCGGTATTGGTGGTGCGCCTTCTCCTCTCCAGTCTTGGCGGCAATTGTTTGCTGAAAGCCTTCGGAAAGGCCAACCAGGAGGCTTTTTACCTTCTGGGAGGAGGAGGTAGTGCGAGTAACGAGCGATATTGTGGTTCTCGTAGTGCAGCTTACTCCACGGGGAGTTCGGATGATTGGAGGAGCCGCTCGGATAGCCGAAGAACCTGAAGGTGAGACGTTGCTTTCCTTTTTTTTACCACCCCCAACATACACCGCGAGTTAAAGGGAATTATTCCTACTGCATCGCAGGCACTGAGGATATTCTTTGTTGTAAAAGTAAGTCTTCGAGCAGGCATTAGGATTCTGTAATATTACATATTAATTGTCGTTTAGGCTAGCAATAGTAGGGCAACATATGGTACGAATTCCCCTTTATTTATCCTTGCATGATCCTTTCAAATAAACTCATCTAGGCCATTACTATAATGGCGCTGTAGGGGACCAAATATGCCTACATCAAGGGGCTGGAGGAGGTGTGTGGAGTGGGCTGGAAGACAAAAGGGAATTATCTTCGCATTTAAGCAATAGTCAAAAAATTCACAATTGAAATATGATACATCGCCGTCTAGACTTAGAAGTCGATAAGAATTTCCAGCACTATAGATCAGATTAACTCCAGGATTACTAGAATCAGCTTTAATTTAAATATCACTTACCTCTCCTGGGTTTCTCTATTGAAAATTTTCTTTAACCACCTGAGTCCTAAGAGTTCATTACTCCACTGTTTTTCCAACACTCCAAAAGTTGTTACATCCATTTTTTGCAACTTCGCATACCAGCCCATGTAGTGGGCTTTCCCCTTGTTAATAACCACGGGGTGTAGCAGGCGGCCATCCCCTGATATAGCCTCTATGACCGTTACCCACTCTCGCGAACCATTCTTTGGTAGCTTCGCTGCCCAGGGACCTTTTTGAACTATAACTTTGTACTGTAGTACAACCCCCATCATGAGCCCCTTTTCATCCATGTTATAAATATTGGATGGGGTTATTAGGTGAAATTTAATCAGGGTTTGTAGCTATACCAATAATTAGTAGTCATTCTAGCACATAGTATATCCGGAAGATCATACCTTATTAAAATGCTCTTTTAGGACTTGTGGATCACTTGCAAGAGCGTGCTTGCAATCCAAGCGTGTACTAAGCTTCGTAGCTAACGTGGGATAGCGGTTTAGAAACTGGGTTATCCAATTTTTTCCTGGAGTTTGATCATTCACCCACCGGGAAAGAAACCCCGCCGCCATGGCCTTTACTATACCCAATCATGCTAGATGTCACCACTCATCCAAGGGCTCACACTACCGTACTATTGAATTTTCTTCATATTCCATCAGCACTAGCATCTCGAGATGCCCAGTCTCCCGAGACACTGGGCCATGCAGCCTTTCCTGCAATGTTGAGTAGGGAACGTTGTGCTTCCGTGCTGCAGCCCGAATGGAGGGGTTATCGCTACGCCGGCCGTCGTTGATAGCCTTCTTGATACTCCCGTCTGCCTCGTTCCGCTTCCTTGGCTTAATTACTAGACTTGTACAAAATTTGCAGACTTTTTGTCAATATTAGCAATAGCTACTTGGTTCACAAACGAAAGTGGGGTAGTTATCTATACAGAGCTTGGCACGGAGCCACATCCCTGCGAAGAGCCGCATGATGGTAAATTACGTTAAAGCCGGCAATCATTATTCATGACAGGGCATGTACAGTACTGTAACTCCTCGCTAAAAGTACCAAAGTGTATCATACGCTAATGAATATGATATGGAGCGGGTCAGGGTTAGGGTGCCTGAGGCTTAAAGTTTAGGGTGCGGCTGGTTGCCACACCAAACCTTTGTTTTGGGCCTGGTTATGAAGGTTTGCAGGAAAACTTGATTTCACTTCTAAGTAGTATGTCTGGTTGACACCCAAGCCCGAAAATCAAAATAAAATAATATAGCCAAAATGAGGGTATAGAAAAAATAGGTAAAAGCTATTTTTTACAAGATTGTAAAATGAAAAAACCCTAACCCACATATGTTGCCCTATTTGTAAGTATAGTTTTCATCGCAAACTTGAAGTAGAAATACATGACAAAATATGCATCATGTCTGACCTGGTCATATGTCAAACTCAGAGCCCATTTACTTCTAATATCCTTGGGACAGTAGGTCTCATTGTGGGACCCTATGCGAGTATCCAGTTTGACAAAACACCTTGTCGCACTGCACTACTAAGTGGATGAGCTTATATTGCTGAACTACTAAACTCCAATGAACGCCGAATTCATGAAGTTTTATCAATGCCGAAAAAGACCTTTCTGGACCTATGGGATTGGATGGTTGTACATGATAGATTGGAGGAATCAAAGAAGATGTCAGCAGAGGAGAAGATTGCCCTTTTTCTTGACCTTGTTGGACATCAGAAGACCAATCAGGAGGTACATGAGAGGTTTCAGATTAGAGGACGGGTGGGAACAACCTATTGCCAATTTGGGGAAAGCATACGGATTAGTACCAGGGATATGGGGGATCTCGGAGGGCGACGGGAAAAAGGTATAACCGGTTTCTTGGCTACTGCGGGGTCTTAGCTCACTCATGCGGGGTCTGTGAACCCCCTATACATGTATCCCTTCCCGCTCCCAGGACCTTGTGATCATCACCCTTCCTCGCTTTCTCTCTGTCCACACCTCACGTTCTTTGTTGTTTTCACCATCCTTCTTATGAAAGCCTCTTCATAGCCAATTTTACCTCACATCCCCACATACCAGGCACCCCAATCACAAACACCATGGCACTTAGAAGAGCATCAACTTGTAGAGAAAGCTCAGGGGCATCCAACATGCGTAGCGCAAATAGCCGAATACGAAGAAATACGCGTAGCAGTCAACCACCCACCAGGTTCGCCTATGAGTACAGCGGAACTCACACTCTGATCAATGATTCTACAACTAACAGTGAGGAGCCTGAACCCAGTATCCTGGAATGTAGCTACTCCCCCCACAGTATTGCGAGAACACGGGGCCGAAGTTCCACTTCACAGCATACCGTATTACCCCCCAGTACAGCCAGCACTCGGCATCCATCTACCCAATCTTCGGACTGAACCGTCAACCTGTCCACTATGAGGGAACTCCTCCAGGCTCATGAGCAAGACATTGTTCGCTGAGCAGTCCTCCAACTACGAACCTAGCATCCTACACAACCTACTATCACTTTACCAAATTCCGCAGTCCTTCCTTCCCACCCTCCCTGCACTCAGCCAAACCAATATTTTCACCTTGCTGGTACTTAGCGAGTCCCACCAAACTCAATCTCTACCCGCATAGCTGAACTAGAAAGCCAATTGGCCCAACTGAGAGCAGCAAACGAGCAGGACCACTACTGGTTAGACCCAAGACAACCAGGTACATCATACTCTACCACCCAATATGCAATTGAACCAGAAGGTGAGAGCGGAAGCGGTATTGTTATGTCGGTAGGAACACTTCTCCAGGCGGTGGAATGGAGTCCCCTGGTACAGATAGTTGAAAATGGATTTAAGCTGCCCAATATCTATTCTCCCTTGGCTCGTGGGAAGGACCGTGCTGAAACCCACCGCACGATGAATATTGGTGGGGTAGGATTTGAGGAGATGGAGAAAGAAGGGAAGGAATACGATTACTGAATGAGTGGTTTCTTCAAGGCCTGGGCAGCCTACTGTGGAATCCTGATCAAGCTCGTGCCTTATGGTCCACAAGGGGAGCTTGGAACCGCACTGGCTACCTATGCAATGAACCTCTACAATCTGTCAGAAAAGTACTCTTGGGAGGGAGTAAGTGCATATCACTTCCAATTCCACAGGAGGCAGGTCACTAGCGGCAAAGATATATATCATCCAACTGAGTGGCGCCAGTTAGACAGCAAATTGATCGCCTCCAAGTGCTTCGCATACCCAGCCACATGATTCGCCTGGGCCCAAACCCAAAAAAGCTCTCTAAGCACCACTTTCCCTGTACCAGACAGGCAGAAGAACTACAGCCTTGCGACTACAACACGCAGATATATAGCCACCACCGGCCTCCAACTCCGTTTACCCATAGCCCAGCCCTGCGGCAACTGGAATTACCGCAAATGCACCGCTACCACTTGCCGCTACCAACACGCTTGTGTGACTTGCGGACGTAGCCAGCGGGCATCGCAATGCATACTGGGGAACAATGGTCGGTCACTTTCTTTCCACAAGACCAAGTTTGGATGCTAGTCCTATTCCTCCCTGCTCAGCTTCTAATTTCCCCTGCTGCTTGCCTAACCCTCATGTTTTCTGCCTGGTATAATATATGCAATCTGATTGCTAAGCTTCCCGTGCCTCAAGTAACTTCAACTCTGCCCACTCGGGATCCTTTAACTCCCGCTGATCTAGCGACAGTTCTATACCCTCACGAACAAGCACACATGTAACGTGTTCGGGCTAGGCCCTAGTCACATATCGGTACGATAGGAGCAGATGGCTTCGTGGTCAACACGAAGCGAGCACTGCTTGCTAAAGGAGGCTTCGAACGGGGTGTAATAGGAGATCAAAGAAGTAACCGTTCAACCAAGTATATTTAAGAATACTATCTGTCGAAGTCTGCTGTTTCCATCGCAGGAATCAGCGGTCTTTAAATACAGCATATCGCTTATTTCCAGTATGAGCGATATTGCAAAACAATGTCTGTATCAACTGATAGCACCCGAAACAATACAAGTATCAAACGATACTGTGAAACCAAACATAAAACAATGTGTGTATCAACCGATAGCATACGAAACATTACAAGTATCAAACGATACTGTGAAACCAAACATAAAATAATGTGCGTATCCACCGATAGCACACGAAACATTACAAGTATCAAGCGATACTGTGAAACCAAACATAAAACAATGTGTGTATCAACCGATAGCACACGCAACATTACAAGTATCAAACGATACTGTGAAACCAAACATAAAACAATGTGTGTATCCACCGATAGCACACGCAACATTACAAGTATCAAGCGATACTGTGAAACCAAACATAAAACAAGGTGTGTATCAACCGATAACACACGAAACATTACAAGTATCAAACGATACTGTGAAACCAAACATAAACAATAAAAGCCTAGTAACCCGTACCGGTTACACTCCCAAAATAAAATAACAATTTCACCAAAACAAAACAATCTAAGGAAATCCCAATGCGTTCCTATCGGCCGGCAGTCCCGCTATTCTCCGAGTAGGATCCATCCTCATCGTCATCGCTATCGTGCAGCAATCTCAAGTCGTCCTGCAACAAGTACTCCGCACCTTCCAACCATCTCTCCAAGCACTCCCCGCATGGCGCTTCGCGCACAAAGCAACCAGACTCCCAGTAATGTGGCAGGTCCACAAGGTTCCGGACTATCCGGTCCTGCCATTCCTCCGTCTCGACATCGATCCGTCCGCAATCCGCGCAGTGATCGATGTAGAAAATCTTCCAGTATGCGTATTCTGGAATGATTTCGCGGTAAAGTAGGTACCCCAAAATGAGCTCTCGTCCCCTGATGCTGACTTCTGCGTAGGTCGACATTTTGGTTTTTCTTTCTTGCGTAAGGGTAATTTTGTAATGTGAAGATTTTTGAAAGGGTTAAAGGTTTCGAGGGCAGGTAGGGTGGTTTGTTTTCTTCGATGGTTCAGGGGCTGGTGGGTGGTATTTATGTTCGGTGGTGACCTCGCTTAGGTGTTGGCCTCGCTTAGGTCTTCATAGGAAGGGGTTTGGTGCTTAATTTCGGTTTCTTCCGTCTCCATGCAACCATCACATTTTTCTGTGCTCAGGTAGCACCCGCTACCGAAGCGAAAAATATCTGACACTGATTCTCCCCACATTCGTCCCGTCGATTCTGTTGTTATTTCTAAGCATTTGTTGCAGATGTGTATGAATAGTCGGTGGGTAAGGTGTTGTCTAGGGATAATATCACGGTTCACCAACAGTCCCATAAGCTGATGGCGCAGTCTCCAAGGTACTTGCTCATAGTTTGACATCGTAAGGCTGTTGGATGGAGTGTTCTTTTCTTTTGTTATTGCCAGTACTCCGCCTCGGCCAGTTGGGCTAGGTATGCCGCTTCATCTTCCATTACCCGATTCTCATCTTCGCTGCTTTCGAAGTCGCTTTCGAAGTGGGCTGACCAGAATCCATCCTGTATCCCTTGGTCTGTGTCTGGGCGCAGGTGTTGGATTTCTGGTAGGGTTGGGCTCCATGCCACCGTCACATGGTTTATCGTAGGGGGTAGCTCGTCCTCCGGTTTGTTGTCTTCCCACCATTGATTAACCGCTTCCATCGCATTTTCCAATCCCTCAAGGGGTTCCCAGCTATTTTCTGTTTCCGGGTACCCTACCCATTTCACTAGGAACTGGTCACGGTCATATCGTCTTCGGTGGTCTCGTATGGTTTCCACTTCCCATTCCGGTTTCTCGTTTACCACGATTGGGGGTGGTTTTGCGTGGCTCCTTGCAGGAAAAGAAATGTCATCGTTCGGACGGTATCTTTTCACGGTGGAAGCATGAAATGTCGCTTCTCGGTTTCTGTACATTCTGCCATCCATCTCGACCGTGTAGTTTTGTGTATGCTCATCGTATCCGATTATCTTGAATGGTCCACGCCAGCGTGGTTGCAGTTTCTTGCTCCGTCCTGATTCTGTTGCGAACAAACTTCCATATACTAGTAACAAGTTTCCTTTCCCTATCGGTGTATGGTGTCTGCGTCGTTTTGCTGCCGTTCTCGTGCTTCTAAACCGTGCCATTTTAATCGCATTGAAAGCCGCGTTCCGGATCGCTTGGTGCCTGTTTAGTAATTCGTCGGCTGCCGGTACTGCGGAATTTTTGAAGTTTGCTAGGGGTAGTAGTGGGTAATTCTTTCCGAAAATGGCTTTATATGGTGACATGCCGAGAGTTTCTGACCATCCCGCATTCAGGTACGCTGCTGTCTCTGGTATGGCATCAAACCAATTATTTTGTCTGGCGTTGACCAGATTTCGGAGGGCTGTCTTCAATTCTCGGATTTTCCTTTCAACCTGTCCATTGGTTTCGTGATGGCCTGGTGCCGCCTTGATGTGTTCAATGCCTAACGATCGGCATTGTTGTCTCCACACATGTGATTCGAACCTTGGGTCTGCATCGCTCACTAGCGATGTTGGGTAGCCATGGGGTGTAAATATTTTGTTACGTAGCAGTTCCCAGGTTGCTATTGCTGTTACTTGCTTCGTTGTAGGTATAAGCCACGTGAATCCTGAAAACCTATCCATCGCAACCAGAATCGTATCGTATCCCCATGAGTTGTGGAATGGTCCTGCAAAATCAATGGCTATTGATTCGAAGATTTCTGATGGCAGGGCAATTGTTTGAGCCCTTCCTTCTGGCAATTTCGTGGGTTCCTTATTCACCTGGCATGTGTGGCACTGGGCTATATACGCTCTAAAGTCTTTCCGCATTTCAGGCCAAAATAGGTACTCCGTTGCGTATCGTAAGTTTCGTTCGCTACTGTGGTGGCCCTTGTTGTGAATTTCGCTAATAACATATTCCCTTAATGTTGTGTTTCCGTATGCAGGACCTTTCGGGATATACAGGCAGTCTTCTCCGTATCTGGTTTTTGCGTATAGCATTCCGTTTGCAACCTTGTAAGAGGACAAGTCTCCGGTGGAGTCCATACTTTCATTTACCTTCTTCCAAATTGGTTCCTTTCGGTATGCTGCTACCATGTGCGCTCGGAACGTTCCGATCATTTCGTTGACTGTCTGTAAGGTGTCGCGTTCGTCTTCTATTTCGCTTCCTCTGGTTGTCTCAGGTAGGTCGTCCTCCTCGTTGTCTTCTAAAACATCGTAAAGTCCGCGTCGGTATTCTGTCATTGTCGGGGGCATTACCGAGACTATTGTCTCATTGGTAAGGCTTTCCAGCCGTTCCGCTCGCCTAATGGGTGTTGGGCTATCAGGTCCTGGCATTCGGAATGCCTCTATTGTTTCAGTTGTAAGGTTTTCTATCGGTTCTGGTTCCGGCATCTGGAATACCGGGGCCTCCGGGTTTAGCAGTGCCGGAATTGCATACGACCTAGGCGTTGGCTGGGCAAGGGTGGACGGTCCTTCTCCTGCACTCATTGGTCTTTCGCCGGTGGTTTGTTGCCATTCCCAGTCATTGATTTCGGGGGACTCCGGAGGGCTTGGGTCGATCTCCGTACTCGGAGGGCTCGGTCCATCACTGGATGGGTAAGGGGTCGATTTACCCCGTCGTCTAGGATGGTTGTTCGTAAATTTGATCTCAGTTTGGTGATATGGGCAATGATCCACGTAACAGTGTGAGTAATGAAGGGCGCTATGTTGGAGTTCTTCTGGTGGCGTGCTGCGCAGAGTACATGCGTCACCCCAATCGTTTCCTGCAACAATCGAGCAGGGGCTTTCGGGAGGTACAGGGGCCTCGTTGGGGTACTCAGTATAGGAGTAAGGAGGGGAAGTAGGGGAGTACTCCTGCGTGGGCTCCATTGTGTTTGATTCTTGTTCGTAGACCGTGTTATCCGAGATGTCATCCGATTCCTTCGTATGATCATGGACATAGAGTGGATTCAAGTCTGGTTCTCCCTCATAAATTCGGGAAAGGGCGTCAGCTAAATAGTTCGTGCTTCCTGGTGCGTAGACTATCTTTGCGTCGTATTTTCCCAAGGCACTTAGCCATCTCACCTGCTTCCTGCTAGGGTTTTTGGCCGTTCGCAGGTGTGTTAAGGGTTGGTGGTCTGTAACTATCGTGAAGGGATTTCCCATCAGTACATTGTGGAACCGATTAAGCGCTTCCACTATCGCTAAGGCCTCTTTATCGGTGGTCCCATAATTCATCTGAGCGTTGGTGAATTTTCTGCTGTGTAGCGCGGCTGGTCGTGCCGTCTCATAAGTGGGTCCTTGTCCCACCCATGCTCCAACTCCTAAATCTGAGGCGTCCGTAACTAGCCAAATTGGTTCCTTCTCTCGTATATCTATTGGTCGCATGACTTGGTGGTCGAGTATCCGTTTCCGGACCATGTTGAATGCGGTCTGGTGGGTTGTTGTCCATACGAATTCGGCGTTTCCCGTTAAGTCGGTTAGTGGTGCCGTCAATGTAGCGTGGTGTGGAAGGAATTGGGCCACATAGTTTACTATTCCTAGGAATCGTTGCAATTCCTTCTTGTTTTTTGGCGTTTCCCATTCCGCAATGGACGATATTTTCTGAGGGGAAGCATGGATTCCCTCGTTGTCCACTATGTGTCCTAATACTTCCAGCTTATCTGCAAATAGTACTGATTTCTTTTTGCTCGCAAAGAATTTTGCCTTCCTGAGTCGCTCACATACTTGGCGTATGTGTTTCTCGTGTTCTTCTGATGTGTCTGAAAATATGAGGATATCATCAATGTATACCCATACAAAATGATGTAAATATTCGCTTAGGAGATCTTCCATTATTCGCATAAATGTTGCTGGTGCATTCATGTCTCCTTGGAGCATGACTTTGCTCACAAAGCCTCCGAATGGTGTTTTGAATGAATTGAACTTAACACTGTCCTTCTCCACGCGTGTTTGGAAGTATGCATCGCTTAGGTCGATCTTACTCCTGAATTTTGCTCGCCCTATCCTGTTAAGGATCTGCTGTTGGTTTGGAATTGAAGGACTATCCATGACCGTGTTATCATTCCTTACTTTCAAATCCACTAGGGGGCGGATCCTTCCGTCTGATTTGGGTTGTACAAACATGGGTGCCGCTCCGGGAACTTCCTGTCGTACAATTACTCCACTTCGTAATTTCTCGTTTATCCAGTTCATGAGTTTTTCCTTGTAGGCTTCTGGGATCGAGTATGTTGGTTGGTTTCGTAGGTCGGTTGGATCCTTTAGTCGAATGTGGTGGTTAATCTTACGCACTGGGGGTAGCGTTTCAGGGACCTTGTCCGGGAATACATCCCTGTATTCTTCCATCAATGTTTTTGAGGTGGCGTCTGACACAGCGGCTCGGATTTCCCCGCTTGTTGGTTTGCATAGCACTCGTAACCTGTCATCTGGGAATTCCACTGCTGTGTCCCCACACCTGATCAGAGCATTATGTCTTTTCAGGAAGGGCATTCCAATCAGGGCATCGTATTTCGCCAAGTTCCCTACCAACATCTGCTGATTTGTCCATTTCTTTTTTCCGATTCCTACGGTCAGTCCACATTTTTTGTGGCTTGAGGAGCGGGATCCTTTCATAGCCATATTGACTGTTGTTGGTTGGGGTAGAGGCTCCGTTGGGATTCCATGGGTGGAGATAAAGGTGGCGCTAATTATGTCGCAGCCGATTGTTCCCGTGTCAAATAGTACCTTTGCTGGGTGGCCTTCTATGTAAATTGTTCCTTCAAGAGCGTCACGGGGTTTGATTGCCAGCGTCGGTTGTGTTCGTAGGCTTTCCATTTCAACTGAGTTAATTTCCACTTCGTCGTATTCAGTTGCTTCCATGTGATTCGTGCTTGTCTCTCGCTTAGCGGCCTTTCCTTTTCCTTTTTTCGAATAGCAATCCTTTGCGTAGTGCCCCTTTTTCCCGCATTCGTAACACGTGCCTTCCTCGCGTCGTTTCTGTTTCTTGTCTTTCTTGTCCTTGCGGTATGGTTTATCCTTCTTCGTATTGTCCCGCGATGATGCTTCCCGCGATGATGATCCTTTGCTATGCCTTTGCTGTGGCACATGGGTTCGGTAAACTCCTGTTTCATACAGGATAGCATCCTTCCGTTCGGCCCGCTTTACTATCTTGTCAAAGGAATCATCATCCTCCTCCATGGGTTCTACCTCCTGACGTAGTCTGGGATGCATTGCTTCATACAATCTTTGTTTCAGCGTATACTGAGACACTGTTCCGGTAGGCAATCGTCCATGATACATCAAGAGATCCGTCGCGACCAGCGTTATTCTTTCTGTCTTGCCATTTCGTACTTGCTGGATATCCTTGAACCTTTTGTATAGTTCCTCCGTGTTCCGTGAGGATTGGAATCTATCTCTTAAGTACTTTATCAGGGTTGTTCCTCGGATTTTTTCCCCACTCTGATAGTGGTTCATCGCTTGGTGGTATGCCTCCTCTGCCTTTCCGGTGCAGAAACTTCCAAAGTACGCTCCGCTTCCCTCCGTGGTTTTGTCCACTCCATGTAGGGTAAGGTATTGTGAAGTGGTTATGACCCACCGGTCAAATACTTCAGGTTTTAGGTCGTCCTTTTCGCCCGAGAACGTCGGTGGCAGTGGGAGTTTGACTTTAGGTCCTGTTCGCCCGGCGGATTCACCTTCAGACATATCGTGTTCAGATTCTTCGTTATCCGAGCTGTTGTCTGAGGAGCTATCTGGGTCTTCGCTTGGGTTATCGTCCGGTGGCTGCCTTGCTACCGAGTGATCTGATCCTTCTTCTTCGTCCTCTTCCTTCTTAGGTTTCCCGATAGGTATGCTGTCTTTCTTCGGTGGTTGCGCCGGTCCCTTTCCTTTACTGGGGCTGGTGGGAAATAGCCCAGGAAGGGTGGTTGCTGCCTTCACTAATTCGTCAGTCGACTCACTGAAGGTCTGCTTGGCCAAGTCTCGCGCAAGTTGTCGTTCCGCTTCGTCGATCGCAAAATCGCTCTTTGGCCCTATCTGTTTCTTAGGTTGCCTTTTCTTGGTAAGGCCTTCTCGTGGGACCTGCTTCCCACTCCGAGTCTCTAATGACTCAATCGTGTCGTTTCGGCGGAGCCGAACTTCTCGTGGTTCTGCCGCTCCCCGATGCTAGCTTTGCTTATTGGACTTTTCGTAGGTTGATCAGACCAGGTCCCTGCAGGTTTCTTAACCACTTGCTGAGGTTAAAAAAATGTAACGTGTTTGGGCTAGGCCCTAGTCACGTAGCGGTACGATAGGAGCAGCTGGCTTTGTGATCAACACGAAGCAAGCGCTACTTGCTAAAGGAGGCTTTGAACGTGGTGTAATAGGAGACCAAAGCAGTAACCGTTCAACCAAGTATATTTAAGAATACTGTCTGTCGAAGTCTGCTGTTTCCATCGCGGGAATCAGCGGTCTTTAAATACAGCATATCGCTTATCTCCAGTATGAGCGATATTGCAAAACAATGTGTGTATCAACCGATAGCACACGAAACAATACAAGTATCAAACGATACTGTGAAACCAAACATAAAACAATGTGTGTATCAACCGATAGCACACGAAACAATACAAGTATCAAGCGATACTGTGAAACCAAACACAAAACAATGTGTGTATCAACCGATAACACACGAAACATTACCAGTATCAAACGATACTGTGAAACCAAACATAAACAATAAAACCCTAGTAACCCGTACCGGTTACAACACAGCCTGAGTCCACTTACCAAAACACTAATATCCATTATGCATTGTTTACCCCCCACCTCTTGCAAATCCCCGCAGACCAATTGAAAGTTGCGGGACGCAGGAGATTAGGGGCACGATACCTGCGACAAACAGTACTGGCTGCAATTTGCGGAATATGTCCCCGGAGAGCAAGGATCGGCTATGCGAGTGTTAGAGAGGAACCAACTATCGAGCCACAACTACCTACTGCCAATACTGATACCTACCTGGTTACATCAGATATCGTAACAGGGACCAGCAAGAATCGCTTCATGGTATACTTAAATAAAGGGAGACTAGCAAAACAATTGACTGCGTCGCCACTACGTTTAGTTGACAAGGTAGATAGTAGTAAAAGGACGATTCACCACTTATAGTACCGAGCCACAGGTGGCGACTGCATAAGTGATGGAATTACGGAGCACTATGGGGCGATCAGCTATCGCAGGATCAACAATAACATTCTGGCAGTCTAGGAGGTGGGTAGAGATTGTATACTCATAAAGCGGGACCTTGAATCTGCGTTTCGACACGTACCTGTACCACTACTTGATTCCCCGCTCCCCGGATTCAAGTGGCAAGGGATCCAGCACTGAGTATCTTTCCTCCCTTTTGGGCTATGAACAGCGCCATATCCCTTTAACCTGTTTGTGGAAGTCTTACACTAGATTGTGGAAGATTAGCTCCAGAACGGGAGTTTCCCAGCACAAGTTATCCACTACCCAGATGGTTTTCTAATGATCCTACCGCCTTGCTCGATGCTCGAGAAGTATACAGCAATTGTTGCCAGACTTTGCGAGGAGGTAGGGCCTAGTATTAAGGACGCAAAGAATGAGGAGGGGACTATCGCAAGCTTTGCTGGCATAGAGCTGGATCAGAGACGAATGGTTATCCGACTTCCAGCCAAAAAGCAGCTCAAGGCAGAATCGATCATCAAAGCAATTATGATAACGTAATTCACCACCCTCCTTGAGCTCCAAAGAACTACTGGATGTCTAAATTTTGTTTCAACCATAGTCCCGTTAGGCCAGAACTTTCTGTGATGAGTGTACAATATGCAGTTATACTTCCCACGAGATAGCCGACACTGCAAATGACATATTTCCAGTGAGGTCAAGAAAGACCTATCCTGGTGGCCAAAAGCACTTGCAAGTTGCCCCGCGTGGTCAATCACAGTCCAAACACGAGAAACAGTCTCCACATGGTCCGACACTGCAAGTACCAAAGTCTGGGTTCTTATTATACGACGTAGTCCCAACCTTATCCTCGAACACACTCAATACTATCCATCGCACTACGGACGTCCACCATACATCTCCGTGAGGACATAAACACAAAAGAAATGCAAGCCGTTGAACAAGTCCTACTCTACTCGAGAAGTGAATGGAAGGGAAAACAGGTAGCAATACATACAGATAACTGGGCAGTTGCCTATGGCCTAGTAAATGGCACTATGCAGGGTGCCTCAATGCAGGTATTACACAGCTGCTTATTACTTTTAGCTGAATATGACTTAGATCTGCAGCCAGAGTGGATCTCGACAACTGACAATGCCCTTCCTGACGCTCTCTCCCGCTTCGATCACAGTAGAGTTACTGACTTAGCACCACAGCTAGCATACCCAGCATGCAGGCTCCCGAATCTAGGGTTATGAACATACGGGAACCAGACTTATCGGCATTTGCTGCCCACTACCTCTGGTGTGGACTTGCAGCTTCCACAAGGGACAACTATGACACGCCATGTTCTCGCTTCGCCCTCCTTTGTTTGCTTACTAACTACCGTTAGCCATATGGTGGATGTTTCCCTGCTCAGGCCACATGGCTTCAAGAGTTGCTGTGCTCTCTAGCAGGAACTGTGAAAGTTGAAACCTTAAAGTTATACATGACAGGTATTAAATCGTATCAACTTGACCTGGGAATCAACTGCACTGCATTCTTAGACCCACACCAAGAGACCACTATTTAATGTATCAAACGGGACAATAATGAACCCACACACCAGGAATAAAGTCCGCTCACACGCCCCATCTCCTCCATCTGTTTCGGCACTTACACCGCTTCACCTACGATACTCTTGTCCTTCGTGCTGCATTCACTTTAGCTTTTGCGGGTTTCATGTGAATAGGGGAATTCACATACCGGGAGGCAGATAGACAGGTTGGCGCCATATTCGGGAAATGGTTCATAACAAAGCGGAGCATCAAAACATCCAACGATGCTACACATATGGAACAAACACTACCAGCAACCTTGACAGACCCATTCTGCAAAGTAATCACTCTTACAATCATATCAACATAGGACCAAGGTTGTCCAGTTGAAGCCATGCGACAGCTACTGAGCACCGACTCCTACTGACCCCACTCCGCCCCACTTTTCTGCATTGGTGAACTTGATCAACATGCCTTCACATGGGAGTCTGTAGTAACACAACTACAAGATCTAGCACAGATGGCCAGTCTGGGCCAGGGTACATGGAACGGCTATTCCTTCCGTCCGGGTGCGGCAACCTGGGCAACACAGGATCAAATGTCTGAAGGGGAAATCCAAACCCTGGGTTGGTGGAGATCTGGCGCGTACAAGTCATATATTGAATACTTGAAGGAGAAGCCAATCACTCTATCCCAGCGGGTTCAACGCAACCGGTCAGGGAACCTGGCCCGGTAACCCAGCACACCATGCTGCGTCGATATGGGACTGAGATGTTACCATCACACGGCATGCCAGCATCTCTACTAGGGCCACCTGCCTCCACCTGGGATACATCGGTGGTAACAATCCCCTCTGGCAAGGGTAGTGGCACCAGCGCCAAAGCCTCCATCCATGGAACGAGTGTACCCGAGATCAGGCAGGTGATAGTAGTATTTGTATTTCTTTGGCGTTGTTCATGGGTCTGTTCATATCCTTCTTACTTAGCTTTCCTTAATATATGTGTTCAGCTTTGGAAAATTGGAGGGCGGGTTGGAACAATCCATTGCCAATTAGGCAAAGGGTCCGGATTAGCACTAGGGACATGGGGGAATCTCGGAGGAGGACAAGAACAAGGTATAACCAGTTTCTTGTCTACCGTGGGGTCATACCTCACTCATGTGGGGTCTGTGAACCCCTCATACATATATGCCTTCTAGCTCCCCAGACCTTGAGATCATCACCCTTCCTCACTTCCTCACTTTCCACACCTCACATTCTTTGTTACCCACCCGTCACCCACATCAGACTCTCGTGCACCATTATTGCCACTCGGGGATACATCGGCAGTAACAATCTCCTCCAGCAAGGATAGCGGTACCAGCCCCACACCCTCTGACAGTGGATTGAGTGCACCTGAGATCACGCAGGTGACAGTCGTGGTTGTATTTCTTTGGCGTTATTCATGGGTCTATTCATTTCCTTCTTACTTAGCTTTCCTTAATATATATGTTCAGCTTTGGAAAATTGGTGGATATACTGTCACTAAGTAAGTTTTTTGTATTATTATACAACTAAAAAATGTAATTAATTTTTAATAAATTACTTAGAATATTTAATACTATTCTTGATAGATTAGTTAAACCATCTGAAGAGAATAATCGGCTTCCAAATCCTGAGATAGTCCCCACCGAAATATATTGAAAAATAGGAATTCTATATCCTTATTTCAAAGATGTGTTGGGGGCCGCCAATGGTACTTGTATCCTATCCAAGATTGCGGTTAGTGATATAGCAAGATTCCGGAATCGAAAAGGAGAGATAAGTCAAAATGTACATGCAATTTGTACATTTGGACTGTCTTTTTCTTGTGTTGTTCCAGGGTGGGAAGGCTCAGCCCATGATGCACGCATGCTTCAATAGGCTCTCCAAAATGGATTGGAAGTACCTGATGGAAAGTACTTTCTGGTTGATGGAGGATATGCATCATGGAGAGGTTTTTTAGCACTATATCATGGAGTTCATTATCATTTATGTGAACAGGCAATTTCCAAACTCGTGTATTTATAATTTCCTTTTTATTTTCTATGCTTATTATTTTTACTTTTATAAACTAATTATACAAAATAAATAATTACAATAGGCGAAAAACTAAAGAGGAATTGTTCAACCTCAGGCATGCGCAGGCCAGAAATTGCATTGAATGAGTTTTTGGAATCCTGAAAAAGCACTTCCCAATCCTGCAATCACAAATTGAGTATCGGTACAAGTCACAAGTCAAGTTGCTACTTGCTTTAACCGTGTTACACAATTTTATTTTGGAAAGGAATGGAGAGGAGGAATGCATAGCCTGGGAAGTGGATAAAGGCATGGAGGATAGGAGAAGAGAGTATACAAACAGACAGCGGGAATGGAATTTGGTACCAGAACCAGGATCGGATGATAATAGAATGAAAGAATTTCAGAATAGCTTGGCTGAGCAAATGTGGATTGACTACTTAACCCATATAAATAGATAAAACAATAAGTTTTGGAGAGTTCTCCAGAGTCCCCCACAGATCTCTGAAGTTCTCCACACTTCCTCAGAGTTCTCCGCAGTCCCCGCAAGCCCCCCCCGCCACAGGTTTCAGGAGTGCCACGGTTCATGGGAGTCACCTGCAATTTCTGGAAATCTCCCACAGTTCCCAGAAGTTTCCTGCAGCTTCCAGGATCTCCGGAGTCACCCGCAGTTCTTGGGAGTTACCCACCATTTCCAGAAGCTCCCCGCAGTTCCTATAAGTCCGCTGGAGTTCCCAGGAGTCACCAGCAGTTCCCAGGAGTTTCCTGCAGTTCTCTAGAATCCCCAGCGGTTTTTGGAAGTTCCCTACAGGTCCCACCAGTCCTCTGTAGTTCTTCGGAGTCCCCTGCAGTTTGTGGGAGTTCCTTGCAGTTTTCAGGTATTCTTTATAGTGCTTTGCAGTTCCTCATTGCCTTAGGTTTTTGGTATTCTCTATCAGGCCTTACCAAGCTTTTAAACTCTAAAGATATATTCTCATAAAGCAAGATAAGAAGAAATAAAACTAATTGATAATAAATAAAAATTGAATAAACGATATTATAAACCTATACTACAAATAAAACATAATAAACAAAGGAAAAAAAGAAAGTTACAATTTAGAAATCGCATCAAATAACTATTTATCTCGAACATTTCCTTCCTCTAATGTAATGAAAATTGCTGCCTTGACCTCACATTCCATTAGAGTTTGTTGCGGGGCCTCCGGGGACCCGAAAAACACGGGCCCCTGGCCCCGTTCCCCGCCCC